>CM057813.1:35805174-35982674 GCA_030067965.1 Latrodectus elegans
ATTTCAATAAACTAAACCCTCAGTGGTAAGTTTTAAGAATCTATCAAAACTTGTGTAAAAAAAAGTATTACTTTAAAGTTTAAGAGATTTTTTAAAGTGCGTATTTTCTCTTTCGAATTATATTATATGACTAACAATCATGATGAACAATAAAAGTTAATCTTAAGTAAAACAAATGAGATATATTTCAGTATTTCCTATTTTGTTTCTGTTTCCTTTGTTATTATATATTCCTCTTGCACGCCAGGTTTCTACTGACAACCTGTTAAAGTTCACCCACATACCAAATGTCAATAAATGGAAATTCCCCAATGAAGACTCCAACCAAGGAAAAGAGAGATAGAAGGGGAAAAAATTCAGGAATCCATCCATGTGGAAGCGTCAGTTTTGTCTTCAGAAAGAAAACTCCAAAGACGGAGAAGGGGGAGAGAAAAATAAGATAATGGACAGATTCTCGACTCCCCTTCTCTGGGCTCGGCCCACCCTCACAATCCACCCACTTCGAACTTAACGAGGAACCCCAACCAAATTAATCATTTTGTTGGAAAAGAGACTTTTTAATTAATGACTTCAGTCCACCAATTTGCGGCAACGACGCAACCAGATTGCAGATCAATTACTGTGGACTAAATAAAAATAAATTATGAGGAAAATAAAAACAAAAAAATAGTATCTTCCACAATAAGCTGGGGAAGAGTTTTACTTAAGTCCAACAATATCATTACCTGCATCATTCATTCTAGAAAGTGTTTTTTCCACATATATTTCTATCATACTTCCTTTCCCACCACCCCTTTTTCTGCCTTTCCCTTCTTTCTATCCACCCCATCCCCCGATTCATCTTGTCCGCCCTCCCCCATGCCAATTCTTTTTATTCTGCGGCAATCGTTTTATTATTTATTGTTGGAAACCCCTTTTCCAACGCTATTGTTTTGCGTTAAACTCTGGGGCAAATTGCTGGAGACTTTATGACGTGCTTAATGAAGGGTGAGGCCTAATCTTCTGCTATTCTTTTACGAACCCTTGATTCGGTTGGGGGTGGTGCGGGTGGTATCATTGAAGGGGGGGGGGAATGCGCTAACGAGGCTGTCATGTTATGTGTGTGTGTCATACGAAAAAATATCACCGCGCACAGTTGCCTTTTACGGTTGAAAGATTTTTAGAGACAATTGCACATGCGCGCTTTGAGAAAGACAGAGTAGACACGTCCGTCGGTCTTGTGAGGCTTGAAATTAGCATCCAAGAACTATCGCTCTCACTGGTGACTAATTAATCGTTATCGTTATTTTTTCTCCCACATTCGTACATCTAGTTTTCTCTCTCCATTTTTTTTTTCAATTCTTCGAGAGAGTTTCTTTATTACACTCGGCACATCCATTGTTCTGGTATGGAGATTAGATTTTTATTCTATCCTTTGATTAACTTGATCTTTTTTTTTCTTTTTTTTTACATATATATCCGCTTTAATTTCGGTGGAAAATAAAAGGACTTTTAATTTGTATTTTTTTAATTCTTACAAATAGATTATGTGCAGTGATCTTGGTTAAGAAATAAAATATCATTTAATGAAAACTCGCGATGTCTTGTCAGGAAATTTTGCGATGATTCATTGTCTCCCAAATTTAATTAAAATTATTAATTTTCTAGCATTAAAATATTATGAATTCCCCAAATTGTAATAAATGTACACGAAATGTCAATGCAAATTAATTTTATTTCATTTTATTTTTAAAATATCAACAATAATTACTTAATTTTTCTTTTAAAATCTATAAATTATGGATAATTCTTCAACGTATAAAGATTGAATTTAAATTAAGCTTTACTATAATTTTTGCGCTGAAAAAAAAATACATAGTATATCTCAGTAAGATATGATATGATGTTTTTTACAATAAATTGTTTTCAATAATTTTTATCCTAGTAAAAAGTGACTTTAAATATAAAAGAAATTCATTTTAACTTTATTAAACTTTATCATTGGATTTATAATTTTTGTTTATAAAAGTGTGCAATTCTTGTTTTCAAAGTACTAAACACTTTTATAACACTGAAATATTCGTTCCATATATTAAATAATCATTTCTTGAATCGTATTACACAACAAAAAATTAGATTATCATAAATGAATATTTTTTCCAATCATCGAATTTAATCTTTAGATAGAAAATTAACTCTAGGAAAAAATAAATTTATACATTGGGGCCATTAAGATTTGTATATTATATAACATTTGAATATTCCAAAATATAAGATTTTACTCTTATAATGACAAAATTATTTAGATGTCTTTCTTTATATATCCAAATATAAACCTTCTGATTCCTATTAACGAATTGGCACCGATTTTTTAAATATTCTAAATGTATTTAAGACAAATGTAATTTTATTAAGAAATTACTGCTGATGCAAAATTGCTGAAGGGTAACTGAAAACTGAGTTATATTGTGTCTGCTGCTCAATGCGATGGTCTGAACCCAATGCTTCGAATGCATTATTCAGTTATCAAAAGCAAACAAACTTTCATGCCAATGCAAGTACTATTCTGATAAAATGTATTTTATATTAGCTGAAGGTATGATAAAGTATCTAAAAATAAAAGTTGAATAGTGACATCAAAAGGCAATTTTAGCACCATAAATCTATCATGATATATCAGTTTTTACTTTATTTATACAAATGTACTATGGAAAACTATTATAAGGCAAAGTTTTACATATTTTTATAGACTACATCATAACTGCTAAATTAACATCTAAATTCTACGAATCACACAATTTAAAATTACGACCTTAAATATATTTTGCATAGTTTATTTAGTTATGCAATTACTTTTATTGATTAAGAATAATGCCTCGTGTATTCTTCTGAATTTAGTATGATCTATAGCAAAATGCAAAGATTTTCATTTATGCCCACGTAATAAGCTGCACATAAGAAGTTCAGTATTCAATACAACTGATTAACAGATTTTGTAGTTTTACATTTTATAGATATTTTTCAAAAGAATGCATTTAAAATTAGAGATTAATGTAAAAAAAATTAATTCAGCGTTCAAATAATTATTTCAGCTATGAAATTCACTTAATGTGCTTAAAAATGCACTAAATTTGTATTTAGTGCATTTTGAAGCACTTTAAGTTTTTTTTGAAGCACTTTAAGTATTGACAAATTTTGTACCTGTATACATTCCTGAATCAAAACACACGGTATGTTGCTTGCGAAACGGATTACTTTAAACAATTTTGAGAAAAACATTTTCTCAAAATCGAGGAACGAAAGACAATTGATGTGTTCATTTCTTGTCGTCACAATGTTTTATCTTTTCATAAAATATTTTTATATTTTAGCATTGATGAGTTGAAATGAAGGCTTAGAAAATATTCGAAAACTATACACTCTTGCAATTTATTAAGTATAAATTCCACTATAGAAATTTCAGACCAAAGACTTTAAGTCATTTTTAATTGTTAAACCTCTGTTGTGAATGATAATCCAACTTTTAGTTACAAGACCCAAGTGGGCATAAATAGCTTGAAAATTAGAAACATTTCTCTACAGGTGCATTATAAGGCATAAAACCAAAACTGGCTTCAGATTTTTTTTTTCGTGGTTTACCGAGCAAGCTCTAGATAATTATTATATTATTGGAAAATGTATAAACTAATCATATTGCGGTGAAAATTATTAAGCTTAATTTTAAAATTAATTAAAGTTTAATTTTTTTTTTTACCGTTTTCTGATCTTATAAAGAACTGTGTGTGAGAGAGAGAGAATTAAAAAAATGTTTAGCAAAAACAATGAGTTCAATCGGGGAAAAAATTATTGTTGTACGAACAAAATTAATATAAGATTTTTTATTGGATATGGATTTTTAAAATCGCCAAGAAATTGGGAATAAAGTGAATAACAATTTTTTTACAACGGTTTTATAATTCATCAAAATCAATTTGTTTTTCACACGAGTTGTACACAAGAAATTTAATTTTTTATTGTCTAACACATCAAAAATTTTAAAATAAACAGCTTGCCTTGAAAGTAAATAAACGGGGAAAATACAGCAGGAAATTTTCCAGATTTTTTTTTTTTTTTTTTTTTTTGCAAAACTAGCAAAAAAAATTTATTTTAGTTATAAGACATATTATATTAGAATTTAGTAAAATTTAATCATACAGATAATTTACTGGTAAGCTGCTGAGGGAGAGTCTTCATTATTTAGACGCAAGGAACAAGCAGAAGATTCTCATTCCCTGTGGTATCATTTCACTTGGAAGACATTAGAACCAGGACCAATATTGTACTCTAGCCCCTCTTAGGAAAACAGATTTTCGGTTAAAGTGGGATTCGAATTCACAATTTTCCGATATAATGAGAACGACGTCCTAACTAACCAGGCTGATCGTAGTAGCTTGTAATCTAAGTAGTAATACATGAAACGTTTTTACTAAATATGACATGTCAAACAGAAAAATAATTTAAAATAAATTATATTTCTTATTATTTTTAGTTTAAAGCACTTATTGATTTCAACAACTATGAATTATTGAAATACAATATAAAAGGTTAAATTTTCAATTTTTCATAGTAAGGTATTTACAAATTTCATCAATTTTTAAAATAATGTCAGAACTTAGTTTAAGCTTTTTTGCGAATGAAGCGATATATCTGGAAATGATGGTAAGGAAAATATTCACAGTAAATTTGTACATCAGAGTGAATAATAAAAAGGTAAATAAAAATTACTCAGAATAAAATAAAGTTTGTTATCTATTTATTGTCATATACACATATTCCATAATTATGAACTAAAATCAATATTGCCTATTTTCCTTTGTGAACAAAAGGCAGAGAGTGAATGCGGCTGCTTGTATACTTTTGCGATCGGATGTGGACTTAGATCGGTTTGGCAGGTGCTACTGCTGATTAATTTAAACCGACTTTTTATTACAGTCCGATTTCTAACGGCTGCTTAGGGTGAAAACGGAAACTGAAACATCGTAATTTGCAAACTTGAAAGCAGTTCCGGTTGAAAAATTTCGGAAATAAATTTCAAAGAATTAATGAGATCTGATCATTGTAATTACAATGAATATAAGTTTACATGATCGTGATTTTAAATTGGAAAGAAAACGAGATGTTTTATTTACATTTCTGGGATACAAAAAGAATTATTTTAAATTTTAATAATTGTTTCCGGTTGAACTTTATCAATATGCGTCAGACACGTTACTTTTTTTTTAAATATATCGAAAATTACGGATATTGATCTACGTCACAAAATATTAAACAATATTTTCGATAGTCAAAAAATACGAACATGTGTCAAAATAGATTTAACTCAAAGTATTACAGATAAATAAGTTACTATTTCTTTCTTACTAATAGATCTAACATAGCTCACATTTGAAAAAAATCAAACTTGTTTACTGTCGGAATATTTTAAGTTCTGAATGCTAATAAAATTAAGGTTTTTAATGATGATTTCGATTAAAGTTGGTTGGTTGGTTGGGTTTTATGGCACAAAATCCAAAAATGGACATGATGCGCCAAGAATAAGATTTTGAGATTTCGATTAAAGAATTTGATGGTAGAAGTTCATTTTTTTAATTTAACAAGTTAATTTAAAATCTTAATTTTTTCTAACCACACACAATTTACTTTATATTATTATATTTCCAGTGATCTTTATGTAAAAAATTTATTAATAGGAATGAAATATTCATAAGTTTTATTTTAAAAAAATCGTAAAATAATTTTCAATTTGGATGTTTAAATCTCATCTCACTCATTCTGTACTAAATAAAACCAACTTCGCTTTTACATTAAACATTAATCTCAATAGTCCTGTAATTGGTTATCAGCTTAACGTAAATTGAGCTAACTCAAAAATATTTTTATAAAAGTCCTTTTTTGTTAGATTTAAATAAAAAATAATATATTATCCAAAGTAAAACCAAGAGTTCAAGTGCAAAAGTAAAATAGAAACATTTATATAACTAAATATTTTAAATGTGCATTAATAATTGAAACAAGGTTAACCCATGAAATTTCTAATTGAAAAAATTATGATAAAAGAAACTTTTTTCCTAACATCTCAAAAATTTTCTTCTACAAAAATCAATAAAAGTATGAAAAAGTATTTACTTATGGAAAATATTAATATTTTGATAATATTTCATTACTATAAGATAGAATTATGTTTTATAACATTGGAATATATAATAAGTGTTCCTATTCATCGCATTCATTCAAATTTTAATGAAATAGTTTCATATTTAATATAGAAAAGTGTTTCCAGTTTCCACCAAAACGTATTTTATTATTTTTATTGTAGTAGATAAATAATCAAAAGCATGAAAATTTTTTCTTCAACGTTGAGCTTATTTATGCCTTAACTATTTCTGTTACAAGTTTTGCATAACATTATATCTGCTTTCTAAATGTGTAAAAGTTAATAAACTTTGCATATATTTAGGAATGCATCAGATAGGATTAAGGATGAAATCCCTAAAAAACTTCATAATTTTCAAAATTGAAATTACTAAAAAAAATTAGAATTTAGATTGTAAAATTGTGTAGAAAAAATATATAAGCTCTCAATAAAAATAATATATTTTGTATCACTATATTACTTAAAATATTTTTTTCATCTTGCATTAATATACCCTCTAATGTAATTAAAAAATATTTTTTGGGTAAATCTTGATGCAGAAAGATGCAGTTTCAAAAAGAAAAATGCAGTTGAATATAATCTTTTTTATGAAATTTAATTTTTAAAATTTCGTTCTAAGAAAGTGATTATTTTATTTCAATTTGTATTTTAAAGCTAATTTTTTTCTAAATTGAAAGCATAAAAATTTGCTGACAATTAAATCAAAAAAGGGGGAAAATAGGTAATATTTTTCATTACAACTACTTAAAAAATTTTGTTTAAATCAGAAAGAGTTTAATGTTTTAATAAATGTCGACTAAATTAAATCGTAAGACATAAATATTAGGACATTAAGAAGCTCAAAAAAATGCTTCATAAAAATAAAACTCATTCTTAATTGTAATAGATATGAATAATGCTGTTTTGTTGCACATATTTTTTCTTTTGATTTTAACAAGCAACTGATTAATGAAAACAAGATATAATTTCTCCTTTCTATGTATGCTACAATTTCAAATATTAAAGTGACTTTTTAATATTTGTTTATTTAAAATCTGCTGAAATTTATTGAAAGGGAGTAATACCAAAATGAAATATCCTTCACATGAAATTTTAGTAAGGGCTACTCAAAATATTTTCGTTTCAAAATATTTTTTTTTTATATATTTATCCATTTTTTATGTCTTTTTTTTTGTATTTTCTACATATTATTTAAATTTTTCTACTCAGTGAAAAAAAGGAACCAAATGACGGTCGGTGAATATCTTTCAATTTATGGTTGAAAAGATCTTTTATTACTGGCATCCCCTTTTAAGTAATATCACTCTCGGAGACTAGCATTAAAAATCCTAAAATTCCTGTCGACATATGATGAAGACCTTTTGGAAAGAAATATAAAACACATATAAGGATTAATCTAATATTCAGATAGTGTGGTTTAGCCATTGAAAAGGATTATCCGAAGCTACGGTGGAAGGTAAATCGATCGGATCAACAAATTCGTTGGTATTCAAATAGAGAATTGGAGGCAACCCTTTCTATGAGAATATGGGCCATTTCCTATGCTATGGAACAAGACCATTTTCAATGTCTGCTCTATATTATAATCAGGTCATTTCCATTCCCGCTGTCAGGGCATACGACCCGTGTTAATGCTGATCTATGCAAAGCCATTAGGCTCCTTAATCCACTTCAATCCTTTCCTGGAATCGTCTGCTAAGTGCCTTAGCTTTCTCTCACCAACCCCTACCTCCTTCGATTCCTTTTCCTTTTACTCGCCATCCATTTGCAATTGAAAGATGAGATATGCTTTCAATGCAGGGGGTGGGGGTCTGATGTCTCCTTTTCATCCGAGAAGGAAAAGTACTTATTCAAAAGGGAGCATTGAGACGAGTAAGCCATATTGAATCCTGCGCGCTCTCTCTGAGTTGCTGAGCTTTCCTACTTCAGTGCAATGTCCACTTGCGTTTTCTTTAAAGAAGTCCACTTCACCTACAACTCTGACCTGGATGCATCCACATCAAACGAACGATCTCGGACATTTTAAAACGGGAGTAGAAATGGGTATTTTTCACTTTCAATTAGGAGAACATGTTGATCGTTGTAAAAAAAAGAAAGTAGTAGCCAAATGTCCGAGAAGATGCTTGAAAATTTTGCAATCAATTTTTTATTTCTCGTAAAAATTTTAAGATATTATCAAATGGCTTATTATCTTAAGTTCTTCAAATATAAAGAATAAGAATATCTTAAATATAAAAATATAAAGAAAAGACAGAAACAACGTAATACAGTTCTTTCAATGTTTCAGAATGATCTATATTTCAAATAGCATTTTAAGTTTTCACTATATCTATCTATACCCCACACACACACACATATTATATATATATATATATATATATATATATATATATATATATATATATATATATATATATATATATATATATATATATATATATATATATATATATATATATATATGTATATATATATAATTCTTAATTAATTATCTGGTACACATCAAATCACGTGTTAAGATAAGATAAAAATCATATTATTTTTAATTATTGAAAAAATAAAATGCTGGAAATGTTACATAACCATGAAGAACATAAAATTTATCGTGCTGTTCATAATTAATGTTTTTATTATTTAATTCAGTATATAGTAAAAAATTACATATAAATCAACACTTACAATTTAAAAATAAAGCTCCAGAAATAAAAATATTTTATTCAAGTTTTAATGAAAATTTTAGCTTGAAACTTGTTCTCGTAATATGCATGGATTTCTGAGGATTATGTTGAAATCATATGCACTAAATTTGACTTTAAATAATGCCATTAATGAAATGATAACTACATGTTTTGTAAAACCCTTTAACAACTATTTTACATATTCCATAAAAATGAAATTGAATTAACTATTTAACAATTATTTTTATTTTTTATGTGAGTGGAAGTTCTAAATTTCAGCCTTTCATCCCTTTATTGGATCGATAAATTGAGTACCAAGCATGCTTGGGAACTAAACACTGCGAATTTCGCGTTACGTTGACCACTTAATCGGACATATGCTTCGTACCCCAGTGCCCCTCGGTCAAGAAAACAGAGATGAACATTGTAGGTCTAGGCCCAAATTGGTTAGCATGCCACAGAGGGAGGAAAGTTCTAAATAGCATGAATAAAATTCTAAGAATATTGAATCCTCATATTATACTTGTAGAATCCTCGTACGTAATGATCTTCTCATTATATTTCCCAATATGACATTGAAAATATAATGTTTTGAACTTAACAGAGGAGCTGGAGCAATGTCAATTATTAGATTTATTTATAAACTAAATAATATTATTTTATGACTTATTCCTCAAAACCTCAAAAAATATATACTTGAAATAAAACATTTCATTTCAGCAATAAAAGCTCAAAAAATTTTAATTCTTTCTAAGAAAATTAACATAAAATATTTCGTTTTCTTAAGAACTATGTAAAATGTAGTCACAATGCAATAAGCTCTTAGTAAAACTAATTTTTTTTATCCAGTTTAATGTTGTTAGTCAATGTAAATGCTATGATTTCTTAATGAATCAGGTTTCCAGATTGGCTATCTAACTAGTTTAGAATGCCGCTAAATATATACTAGCTGCCACTCTTTACAGAGCTCAGTAAGCTATAAACATTGAAAAGTTATTCCAATTTAAAAATCGAATCCTTTTCTGCCGACAATAAGCTAAGAGGTCTGATTTCTCTAGCGGCGTCTGATCACCTGAAGAAGTATTCAAAGGAGTACAGACAGCGATTGGGAGGTGGAGTACAGCATTCCCACTGAAAAACCTCTCTCTCAGGAAATACCCTCTCTCCAGTGTATGCGTATCGTTTGCGCATTGCTTTTGAAGATGATAAGTGGAGGGGAGAGGAAAGAGTAAATATCTCTGGAGATCCCGCTGCAGACGATTTCAGTACTTGAAGTCCTAGAGTGCCGCTGTCAGCGAAACGCAAGAGGTGAACACTTCTGCCTCTACTTACTCTATCTACCACCCGCCAGCCCTGGAGGCCTCTACTTCACGGATGTAAAGGGTTGCCGCTGTTCAATAAATCAGTCTTCAGCAATGTTTTACAGATTAAAAAGTCTCTGACAACTTCTGGTTTTGGAACGCATGGTAAAACGTTATATGCTCGAGAAAAATAAATGGATTATTTTCTGAAGCAATAATATTTTGACTATCAAATGTAATGTTGATGTAGTAATCAGCATATTAACTTTCTAGTTGACAGCTTATATGAATATAAAATTTTAAACCAAAACTTCATGTAACAATGCAAAAATCATTTTAATACAAGGTCATTAGTAGTGTAATAATAATCAGCAATGTCTATTTCATTTCTCCAAGACTCAAAGTGAATACCATAAGAAAAAACGCTAATAATAGCTCTAAATGTGCAGCGATTCCTTTGGTATGGTCAAAATTTTGCATTGTTAAATCATATAACTCAAAATATATTTAATAACTCGAAGGCCTAACCAAATAGCAATAAATTTCTGCATTACTTTAAATAATGATTAAGTCTTCATGTTTCATTGATTGTATAATGTTTCACCCTGATTCTTGCAAAAATATATTGAAGAAAATTAACCTATTTTAATACCATTTGTTAGAATAATCATTACAGTAGGAAAATTAAAGATTGATTCAAGTGAAAAAGTAGTTATCTTATTCCAATATAGATATGCTGAATGGAAATAAATAAATACTGATTATTTTGATGATACTGATTTTTAGAGCCTTTCATAACATTAATTTTGGTACGATAATAGATAATTTTTTCTTCTTAGGTCTTTGCTTGATATCCTAAAAACTATGCATTTTTTAAGAGAAAAATTTATATACTTTTAAATCTCAATCTCGGGGAATGAATGCCTAGTAGGTAGCCAAAGGGTTAACAATTTTAATTTTAGGTGAACAATTCGTGGGTTCGAATCACAAATTAGGCTTCGATTCCTGTAGCAGATAGGAATCCGCTTTAAACTAGAAGTTCCGTTCTAATTAGCAATTGTGTGTAAACAATGATCATTAAGCAACAAACAAATCTATCTCTTTCAATAAACCTTGAAATGTTTTATGTTTTTTTTCTCAAGAAACTAAGTCTTCAGTTTTTATTTAATTCAGTAAAAAACATTCCTTTGCAATTTTATAGAGGATTCTTAAATTATTTCATCAAATTAATAACTTTAATAGAGATCTCAAACTGATCTAAATTTATTAAAAAATATAGCATTTGAAAAATCATTTGCTATTTTGAATATTAAAAAATGTCATATTTATTTTATGTTAAAATGCATAAGTGATTTACAATTATAATAAAATGTTATAATATAATTTTTATGAAATTTTTATTCATCATAATCCTTTTCTTAAAAAAGAATATTGGAAAAATTTCATTTTATGCTTCTAATAAAATTTTTTGGAATAGTTTGGTTTGTTTGCCGCGCGACGATAAATTTTTTTATTCGCAAAAGCTAATCAAACAAGTAGCTTTGGCTTAAAGTGGATTCTGAACTACTGCAAACACCCATGCTTAAGTTGAGAATCGGACCCACAAACTGTTAAACAGAAGGCAAAGCGCTAACCATTCAGCTGATTAATTTTTTTCTTCTCTCCTTTCTCTTTTTTCCGGGGATTGAAAAAAGTATTTAGAAATATTGATTGAAAGCATATTTTTACATAAAATTGAGGTTTAAAATGACAATATTTTTTTAACTAATTTTATTTTCTATAAAAGATGAAAAATCACAAATGACTTAATAAACAGAAATATTCAAAAAAGGAGATTATTTTTTGGTGATAAATATGAGTCTAATTTACACCCGAGAAGAATTTTGAGGTTTTTAGCAATTCTTCATTCCTAAATATATTATTTACAAAATTCTTGCGTATTGTTTACAATTTCATCTCAGTTTTGGAACTTAATATTTGCAATGAAGTCTTTGTTCACTTCATTAATATTTAAATTTATCCTACTTGTTTTATTTTTATTTAATATAATTGAGTTTTTATCATCTCATAATAATAAATTATTGAATCTAATTATTAGTGAAGATAGTTTTCTCTTTGAAATATATTTGACAATTTTTTTAATACGATTGTTGCTCAGGAAGATTTGGAAGAAAACAATTTGTAAATATGAGCTTTTTCTAGCGGATAATGTGTGTTTTCATTTGTCACATCCAAGTAGTTTGTTTACGAATAAATTTTAGAGAAATGGAAAATGAAATTGATGCAGGAACATTTTCAAGCATTTCTGGTCTTTAATTCCAAGGTTTGATTTTTTGCACCTTAAGTATGAATCTTTTTAGTAATTTTCAATCGGCTTAAATGATAAATATTCACTGAATCAGCTTTTGCGTGAGCATGAAGAGACTAACCAATCAAATAAATCACTTATTCTGCTTACAAATGTTGATTAATTGTAAAGAAGAAACTTGAAAATATTTGAAAAAATAACACACACTTACAGTTATTACAGTAACTAAGGATCCCTGAAATTTGTAAGTAACATCTAAAATATGAATGAAAAGCCAGTTACAAAATTAAAGATTTAAATCATCTTTGCCATTAAAACATATTATAAAATGCATTTTTGTCTAGACATTTTCATTTGGCTTCTTTTTCAGTTCTATTTTCAACGTGTTCAAGTTAGCAAGCAATATCCCTAAATGTAAGAAAATTTGAAAACTAATTATTTAGAACAACAATTCTCGAAATTTTCAGAATTTTTCGAAATTTTCAGAATTTCGAAAAGTTTTACAAACGGAAAAAGTTATGGTTTAAAAATACTTTATTACTAGTAAAAATGTTGAATGGATTTTTTCTCCTCGCCGAAGAGACTCAGATATCCGATGGCAAACTTCGTCTTGTTTGCGGCCGCTCGAAGAATGCGATTTGAAAAGAGGTAGCAAATTTGTCGACAAGTCGGATTCACGACACCGTCTCATTATGACATGTGATGTAGATGAAACGTTACCTGACGTCATGGATATTTTCATCCAATGAAATTTTTGTAATAAAGTGACGTAATCATGATCTCAACTGGAACGAAAGAAACAAGCACTTTATAGTTAATAAAAAGATACTGTGTAAACACGAAACTCTGAAATCATTTATAGTCTAATAATTATTAAAATTATCCCTAAAATATGTTCGAAAGGTTTTCCTAGTGTTGTTGCTTGTAATTGCTAAGCATATGGAAATTTATAAAAATAATTTTTTTCTGGGTAATAATATGAAGTTTCTTGAATAATTGAGAAGAAATTATTATCTCTTAACTAAATTTCTTCAATTTCTTATTAAAAATATTATTTTTACAACCCACTACCTTTTTTGTATGAAAATATTTCAAACACTGAATATGTTATCTTTATAAAATCTGCAAACTAAAGTAAAATTATTAGAAAACTAATAAAATAATCATACAAATCCATACAAAATGTTCAATTTCAAATGATTTTGGGTTTACATATAACCGCATTTTATAAAACTATATCCAATTACTTAACAGGCAAAAATTTACAGAAAATTTAAAATTTTACGGAACAATGAAATGAAATAAAAGTATTTTTTAGCGCAAATAGTCGAAATTTTCTAAATAATCCTACCAAACATACTTGTCCTCATTACGAAATTAGAACAGTTAGAGAAGAAAAATATTTAAAAAAATCAATTTGCTATTAAAAATACTTAATACAATAAAATATAAAATTGATAACAATGTGCCTTAGCATGAATATAAAGAAATATATAAAACTACCGGTTTTGTAGAGAGCAAGTATTTCAACAATCTGCCCATCTCACTGAACTTCAAACACTTTCCAATACCTTTTCACCCCCTAGAAACAATAATGAAAAGAAATTCAGCGGGGCGCTTGTTCTCAGGTGAGTGCCAAAGCTCCCCGACAAGAAAATCGTAGAAATTTAAAGATAGCAAACTCTAATGAAAAGCCCACACGCCCTCTTAAGCCCAACAGCCCCTCACCAAATCCTAATAACACCCTCATGCTCCAAGCGTGTTGTCACATCCCCCAACACCCTCCGTCGCTATTCTTTAAGCCGATAAACCGACTAAATCTGGCAAGTTTTTAAAAAGGGTCCGAACTTTCCACGGAAACTCGTGTTTAATCTAGAAGTACGCCCTCTTCCCTAACCCACTCTTTCATCCCTCTTCAGAGAGTAGAATGAGTTTTAATTCGGCGAATACGTTTTCGCCTGATGTGACGAGAGAAAACCGATTGTTGTGCCTGGTAAAGAGACACTTTTAAAATTGGATTTTCTCTCGCATAAAATATCATGGTGAGATATATATGCATTGCATTGCTTTGGTCTTCTAGTACGTATTTCAAGGGTTCTTTGGTTCGAAAGAGCTCTGGGAAAGAAATGCATTTTTGTACTTTTAACCTGAGAACAAGTGGTTGTTTTCGTTTCCAGCAACATTCCATGGTTGTGGTGTTTTGTCTTTAACGACTCCTATTTAACAGCGGGAGAATAACTTCAATAGCTACTAATATAGTTAAATGAAATAGAAAATCTAATATCCTTCTTGAATAAAAGCTCGTAAGACATTTTTAAAGATTGAGTAATAATTTTATGTGTAAAAATAAGCTAAATACATATATTTAATTCATGCAAACCTCCTAAAAGATTGGATATGCTCATTTAAAATACTTTTAGAAAGGAATGCATAGTATGACACATAGGAAAACGACATAAAAGAGACAAAATTTGACAAAAATATCCATTTTAAATACCTTAACTTTTACAGAATAAAGAATTGTGGTATATTTCTCTTTTACTAAAAGTTAAAAAAATATTTTGAATATTTGTCAAGTTATGTCTTTTTAAATGCCATATATGGTCATAATAAAATCATGTTGCAAAATTAAGTTTACCAACTGCTTTAGGAAATGAGGTTTAATGTATTTATTTATGTATGAATATAAATATGAAATGCTTTTCAGAAGTAATATCACTGCAAAATTAAAATAAAATGTGGTATAAGGAACTGCAGAGAAACAGACCACTTTTTCAAACTATTTTTAGATGTAAGCGACATAAATAATTCAAGAAAGTTTTTTGAAACAGAAATAAATATGGTATACAATGTCCCGTGTTCCAGATACAGTAGTAAATTCGAATGGATTTTATTTCCTCTCTCTGTCCACAATTATCTCTGTTAAAAACAAACTTTTAAGTGTGTCTTTTAAATCTCTTAAGAAACTTTTTTTTCAGTTAAGAAGTTGCACAAATTAATAAATAAATAAATAACTATCCTCTCTCATAGTAATTTATTTTCATTGAACTAAAAAAAAACTTATCTAAGAACGCATTTGTATATTGTATATATTAATCTGAGACCAAGTAAATACAGTTGATCATTCGTAAATTTGATGTCAGATGCTACATTTTAAATGATTCCTGAACTTGAATATGTAATAATCTTATTTTCCTTTTAAATTTAGCAGTCAGCGGCGATTGAGATGAATCGGAATAAAGGGTAAAATCAAATGCAATCATACTTTTTGTTCCCTTAATTAAAGTTCGCGCATGTTACGCAGGTATAATCGTTCCCTTGACGCGACACCATTCTCCGAGTCGCCGAAGAAACATGACAAGCAAACAAGTCTGAAGAGACACGTGCTTATCTCATTTACACGTCAATGCGGTTCTTGTTTACACGTTCACTCTTCAATTATTCATCTCGCAGGTAAGACGTCAAGTCGAAACAAATTATAAAAGATGAAAGCTTGAGGAGATCGTTTCCTGATCAGTCAGTCTCATTTTGCAGAAAAGGCTTTCTTTTTTGTTTTCCCCATTTCATTTTTCATGTTTCGCAGATAGACAAGTATTTGGGAGAGGTCAGTCTGCTGCCAACTTATCTTTTCCTTAAGGAAATATCCTTGTTTATGAACTTGACTGATCTAGTTGCCAATCATGATAACAAAATTCATTTGGATAATCGCTCCTTTAAAAGAATGATATAGTGCACACTCTCTTTTCTTAATCTGAATTATAATCACTACAGATGATATATCTTCATTATTTATTTCAAAATGAATTTAAGTTAAATTTCTTTATTATATTTATAAAAGCAACTACCGTAGTATAAAATAAGTCCCCCCCCCCAAAAAAAAAGTTTAAATTAATCACTTCTATGAATTATAATTGCAAACACAGATTTATTTTATAAATTCTAAACGTAATATACAAAAAATCTCCATATACTGAACATATTTTCAGTAACGCATGGTTTTCTTAATTTCTTTAAAACTCTCTGAATTTCTCTGAAATTTCTCTGAATTTTTAAAAAGTATTCTTTCTTTTTGCATGAATTTATAAACAGAAACCATTCACTATTTTCCTTATGTTAAGTGCAAATTGTGAAGTATATACATATATATATATATAAGAAGGTATAGCAAATATCTTCTTTTAAATTCATCATTATACAATTAAAAATGTTGTTTAGAGATATTCTCACCCATTGAAAAATAATAAATTATTTTAAATGTAAAAGTATTTGAGGTGATTTTTTTTTACAAATTACAAAAAAAGCAATTGGAAAAAAGATGAGTGTGGAGTAAAAATTATCAAGATAAAATGTCAAGTTTATGTCTTAAAAGAGATGTTGGCAGATTCATTTCTTGAATGCTAAGAAGGCCAAACCATTGTTTGAAACATAATTTCATTATTTTTAAATACCTGTTTGTGTGTTAACTAATTGAAAAAATTCTTTAACCGAATGGAAATTTCGTGTGTGGACATTACCTTATACACATAAATATATTATAGCTTTTCTAAGTCCTTCAAAATGAATTTAAGGGGCCCTTAATGAGTTATAAATTAATTTTTTTAACAGAGAAAGTAAACTTTATCAGTGAATTTTCGAGCATAACTTATTTAATCTGCTTTGTGGAACTGCATTAAGAAACGTTACTTTTTTTTTTTTTTTTTTTCCCCCGATCATGTCATACTTAAATGTTCTAAATTTGAAAGTTTGATAATTGATGCTTTAAAATTATTTCAGAGGCTACCTTAAATTAAATTATATTTTATGGAATAAACTAAATTTGTTTAAAGAATTTCAAAAATTTTATAAATTCTAACAATAAATTCTTGAGAAAACTTTGTGTAATGAAAAATTTTGGATGACATAAGTGCTTCGTTAGAATTTTTCGTACAAAATGAGTAGGCCAAGGTCCTGATAGTCTAAATCATTTTTCAAAATTTGAAATTCTTCGAGATCCGTAATGTATTTAAAAAGTATGCGAAAAAGGTATTAAATTTTTTTTACAGAAAATATATTTATTGAAATCATAAATAAAAATACAAAGCATGGATATTGAATTTAAATATTAAAAACTTATAATAACTAATGGTAATCCTTAAAAATTTGGTGACAGTACTTCTTAGTAATTCAATGAAATGCTGGTTAATTAATAGTGAATTGGGTGTGTTTGGATTTCACGAATTTTAAAGTTGTATAAAATGATTCACATACGTACATTGTTCCGAATATTGAAATAATGCGTCAAGCAGTCCGCTTTAATTCAGGATACTTCGATTCTGGTACAAATTTTCGAAATTCAGTAATAGGCGTAGATTTATATTTTAATTGTAGAGCTTGATCTTCTTACATCTCTAATAATTCTAATTTTCCAGATGCTTTTTGGGTCATAACTATATTGGAAATAAAAATCTTCTCTTGAATTATATTTATTTCAAATGGATTCAGAAAAAAATCAAGAGGCGATTTAAAATATTTCAAGTCCTGAAATTGATTTTGGAATTCCGTCAATATCCCTTCTAGCTTTCCTTTATATACTCGTTGAGATTTTTTTGTTTAGTACTGAAACAATTTTTTTTAATTCTAGAAAAATGACAAATGTTTTATTTTTAATGTCCTTCTGAAAGAGTTGTATAATTTATAGTTTGAAAACTCTAAATATGCACTGTGAGAGATCAGATGTAATTTTTATCTTTCCCCTGAAATTGTAAATTCAGTATTTGCAAATGTTCTATGACATCAGTCAAAAACAAAGTCTTGTAACTCCTTGTCATCGTCTAATTCTGAATACGTTATTTTCTTTTCATTTAGAAATGCAGTTATTGTATCAAACAAATCAATTTAATACCTTGTGCTATATAAATAACCATTTAGCAATATAAAATAAATTAATGTCATTCGGAAGTTCTTCGTTCTGTGGTTCTTCAAGGAAAATTTTTTAATTGTCGATTTTTTGCAACTACATATTTTTATAGAATGTAATTTACGATGGTGCGAATGTAATTTACCATGTGTAACTCTGTTTTCATAACACCAGGATATTTAAAATGTTTTGTACCGAGACGTTCTCGGTGAATTAACAGAGAATCGATATGAATTTTGGAATTTGAGTTTCACCTTTAAAAAGTCCAAAAAGACCGATTTTTTTACCCAACATTGCCGAAACTTCCTCAGTTCCATGTTTATCAAGAGGCACATTAAAAGTTTTCATTATGGAATCTAATGCATTTTTATATCGACACCGTGGCTTGATTTTTGAATTGCTACTAATAATTCTTTAATAACGAATTCAGGTGAAAGAAAACGTATGAAAACTGGCGATTTCGGAAGACCTTTGATATCTTGATTCATCAAGGGCTAAGCTAAATGCAATACAGTTCTTCAAATCATTTTAAAATTATATCCAAGAGAAGTATTAATTGCAGTCATGGGTCGTTCAGTTGTGGGTCTCGATATGTAAATTTGCGAAACAATTTTGTACAATGCTGCATTATGTGGATTTAAAACTTTAAGTACATCTTCCAATTTTATTTTAATAAACTACCCCTTTCCATACGGGTGTTTTGCAAAAGCAATGTTTCAGGCGTAACAAAACTGACTTCAGCCACATTATTAGCTTGATTGCTAAGAGCCATCAAAATTTCTTCTGTTTATTTAAATTTGATTTTAAAGAAGCAAGTTTATCTGATTTTAATTTGGAATTTGGTGGATACTGATTATAAAACGGAGGATGGTTGGTTTCATATTGTCGACGTAAAGTGCTAGCTTTATAATTTTTGACCGTAGAATTATAAATAGTACATAATGTTATTCCATTATTGTCAATAAAAAAAAATCGTCTCCCACTCATTATTAAACTTTTTACTTTCTTGCTTGTATATTCTCTTTTTTAGATTTTGCTCTCGTTCGTCATATTTTTTTTAAAAAATATAAATAAATAAATTTAGAAAATACAAGTTTTGTATCATTAAAACAATAACAACATGTGTTACGTAGTACGAAACAAACTACAGTTAATTTACCAAAAACTCCAGATTACAAATTTTATCCACAGCAAGAGAGAATAAAATTGTTTCTAAGAGCACAATGTTAACTGTCCGTAGCATTGAAAGTTAACAAATTCAAAATCGATCTGGAATCGGTTGATTATGGATGATAACGCCGAGTTCTTTGATTAGATTAGTTTGCGCAGTTTTCGATAAGTAATATCATTCTTAATTTGGGCAGAAATGAAATTTGTTACAAAGTTGCTCTTAATTTTTCATATTTGTTATCAGGAATTTAAAAGACATGTTGAAACACATATTTTTAAAAAAGAATAAAACACAAAAATTGAAAAGTGAACTGGAGTACATTTATCGAGAATCACAAATAATCCTTCAAAAGGCTCATGTGTCTTGCAAAGCGTAGGTTGACCACTCCTGACATATTAGTACAAACACTTTTGGTGTACAGAAACAAATAGATCATAAACAAATAATTTGTCACATGCATATTTATTTATTAAAATATTTCATTGAAACGTAGATCCCAAAATCAACTTTATTAAGTTGTATTGCTACAAACGGTAGTTATATGAGGTCATCGTAGAATGTTACCGATATCCTTCTGCGATAAAATTCATAACAAACACGAAAAATTACCAATATTTTTATAATACTCTATAAGGGCAACATTTAAAGACTGGAATAAAATGAGATGACAAGAGAAATCACGAAAAAAAAATGCATGCTTTGATTGTCTTGAAAACATTGTTGCAAATGTTGAACAGCATATAGTTTAGCATTGACTTGATGAAAAATGATAATTCATAGTAAAGGCCGACATAAGATAGTCACCTGTGTATCATGCAACATGACTAAAGTTAATTTGCTTTTCTAGACTGTTACATCATGCCATTTAGAAACAAATTCTGGAAGAAATTGTTGGACACTTCTATTTCAAAATATACATGAGATAACTGTAGGTACTTGTGATTCACTACTAAAAATTTTATTCCTCCAGTGAAACATAGCTGTTGCACAAACATACTTCCATGTACCTAGCCATGAATTAAGCACTACTAAATGGAAGCTGCCGGATGGGAATTTTTGAAATTTAAAAGCAGGGACCAAGAAGAAAACCCTTTAGAATTTACCTGCCACATCCAGAAGTATTATTTCACATGGAGGACACTGTGACCACCAACTATTTAACGTGCCTCAGCCACCATTAATGAACACGATGAAACTTTTATTAGGTCGAGATTCGAATTCACTACCTTTTAATAATGAGAATGACGCCCAAACAAACCAGGTCTACGCGGCACCCTAGAGAAATATTAATTAACGATCGACACTAATACAGAGGAAAAAATTGAGAGCACATATATGTCAATTTCTTAGAAGATATTGAATTTTAAGTCCACCAAGTTATTTATGAAGTGTCCTAGATATTTCAAGAACAAAGTCAATTGACGAAAAACGTTAAATAGATAACTATAATTTTGGTGCACATAAGATTGCTTGATTGCCTAGTGCTTTTGTGGTTTGGGAAAAGTCTGAACTACTGCCGTAGTTAATTAAGCCTTCTTTGATACACTGCAGCCAAGACCATACAGCTACCATTTCTTCTTCAACCACATAGCTGCCATATTGTTTCAAGCAACATGCCATTTGATATACGCGTTAAACTATTTGATTCCTTTCGAGGATTATGATGCCTATTTGTTTCCAACTAGGACAAAAAATTGTAATATCTTCGATGACGTATAAAAATGCAACTTTCATTTGTTTTTGAAATTTTGTACACCGAAAACGCTGTCTCATTTTTTGCTGTTAAGGACTTTAATTACGGGTTCCTTTAAATGATTCCTATTGTGTAAATTGAACGGTGTTGCACAACTGAGCATTCTTCTATTGAACATTAATGCAGAAATATATAATCATTTTAATATTTCTTCAAAATTAATATATATACCAAATTTTACAGTTATGACTAAATTTTTTAATATGCTTATTTGAAACAAAGTATTCAAGTAAACAAAAAATGCTTTCACAGAAATTTACCTTCATATGTGAAGTTACCTTCATGTTACAAATAGTTGAAGAAAACTTAGCAGATAACACTATTAATTATGTCAGCTTTCCCATCATTTAATGCATAATACTTTACATATTTTAATACTTCACATCAGCTGCCTATGTTAAAACTAATATATCTAATAATTTTTTCAAAATCATAACATCATAACTGCAACTTTCTCATAATTACCAGAACAATCATGGATAAAAACTTATAATGGTTTAATGGTTATATATATATATATATATATATATATATATATATATATATATATATATATATATATATATATATGTATGTATGTATGTATGTATATATATATAGTTAACATTTTTCATAATTTTTTAATGAAAATATTTTTTATAAATATTAATTTAATAATGAATAATTAAATTAATTTTCACTTTTTTTATTCAGCTTACTTTTGATAGAAGTTACGTTTTAAAAACTTTTAAAATCTTTATAGGTAAATGTTTCCTTATTAAATAGTAAACAAAGGTTTTTAAATTATAAAAAATGCTTTTCTTAATGTTAAGTAACTGCTGACTGTTTCTGTACACTTGTAATTAAATGTGTAATTCAATTTTTCTTTAAGTTCAGAAGTATTTAAAACTTGCAAATGATAAATACAAGAAATTAAGATAGTTATTAGTTTATATAAATAAAATCCTTTACATGTATTATGCTTTAACTTAATAAAGTTGTTCTCAACCCGGTATATTTCATTATTTTTTTAATTTTTAGCATATAAATTTGCTTATGTTATGCAAATTCTACTTTTCTGAAGTTAAAAAAATAACTAAAATTAGTGAGACCCTTACTAATTTAATTAATTCAGTAACATGTTATTCAGCGTATCAATTGTTCAATTTGTAATAGGTAAAATTAAAAATATTAATGCTAATGAATTAAAAAATAATGGCAACCAAATTCTATACATTTGTATTCAACTATATACAAATGTAATGAAAAATATTTTTTCATTAATTCTATATAGGAACAGTATTACAGAATTAATAATGATAACAAAGCAAATGCAAAATATGTTTTTCATTTTAAAATATATTGATTCTCTGAAATTAATCAATACTCCCGAATCACAATGAAATTTCTCTTTAATGCAATTCTTTATAATATTTAAACACTTTAAATATATATAATATATTATGTTTGTTAACTTTCTGTTATACTTAATTATTCATTAATAATGCAGAAGTTTTCCCCATGTATTCAAGCATTGTTTAATTATTAAGAATATTTTAATGAAAATACATTTTTTTATTAATTTGTATAATTATTTATATACAAATCATTATGCTTTCTACAGTTTAAAAAAGGTTTTTAAAATAAATATTTAAATACAAATTGCACTTAAGTCATTATAAATACTAAAAAGCTTAAAAATGTCACACTTTCTTTTTCGAAAATCATAACTTTTTATTAAAGCTTTTAAAATTTATTTTAGTTCATCTAAAATGTTATAACTTCAAAACAAATAATAATAACATTTTCAATTTTAGTATGCAAAACTTTTACATGAAATGTAAGAATTTCTTTCAAGAAACAAAACTTTTAAGTAAAAATCCGAATTTCTTAAAATATTGAATAATGCAGATAAAAAGTATGTAAACTGTATGTTTATATAAAGAATATATAATGTTATATTTACTTTATAAGCATACAGTTTGTATATTCATAAAGTATATATAATGTAAATGGTTATATAATGTAAATTTAATTTGAGTTGAGATTATAAACTACAGGATTTATAGCTTACTGTAAAGTTACAAAATCTAAACAGCAACAGTAAACAGAAAAGAAAGTTGAAATTTTAAATTTCCGTTACAGTCAAATGTGGATAAAATAAATTTTACTAATATAATATATAACAAGAGCATTTGAGTAATGCGATCTAACAGCCGAAATGACACCAAACTTAGTATTTTGACTAATCAAAACATAAGAAAAAATTTTAGTTCCAAATGTCGCCACTAGGACATTTTGTGGCGCTGAGGTAGTTTACAATAACGTGAATTATTATAAATCACGGCACCAAAGAATTCAAATGTTGTGCGATGACATATTACATGTTATAGGGGCTATGAAAGCAAGTATAGTAGACAGCTTCGACAAATAAGCTCAGCTGAAGTATATGAGCTAAAATGCCCATGCATCTCACGTTACCGGAACTTGCGTTTATGTTGGTGGCGTATCAAATTTGTCTATTCTAAAGGACAACATAACAAAGACACTGCGGAAAATTTCTCATGATATGTTACGTACGACAGTGCAGAATGTTGTGCACAGAATGAACGGTGTTATTTCTAAGAGCTTCTCTCACATTGAATGTTGTTTAATTCATCACGGGGAAGTTAATGAAGTAAATAAACATTAGTAATATATCTGTACGATTGTACGTGTTAGTATTTTTCTTGTCTCACATTTTATGCATTGTTAAGCGCCACAAAATTGCCTAGCGGCGATTTATGGAACTAATTTGTTTTTCGGAATCTTTTTTTCCCGTGTTTTGATTAGTCTTAATACCAAGTTTGGTGCCCTTTCGTCTATTAGATCACGCTACAGGGCACTCCAAACACTGTCACTTTAAAAAAGATCACCCTCTGTATGTATATATATATATATATTACTTCTTTTAAATGGTGGATAATTTTTGTCTGTTTGTACAAACTTTAAAAGATGCAGAAAAGTGGAAATATTTTTATTTCGATTTTTTTAAAATTGCAAAATATCATGCGTCAAGTATAAGAAAAACACTCTTTCTAAAACAAAAGTTCAAACAAGAAGGAATCATTTGTATTGAAAAACAATTATCAATGTATGAACTTTTCAAAAGACTTCACATTTGTAAACGTACTATTTGCCTTATCAAACTTAAATAAGAATCAGGAAAACGGAATGGATTCCTTCTAGAAATTGACGAATTTAATGGAATGAATGGTGTACAAAACATTTTCCCGGGTATACACAGTGGACACGTTATTATTAAGTAAAAACAATCAAACAATTCATCTTTTAAAAACCATAGCTACCTTGTCATTTAATTCCTGAATGAATAATTGTTTTCATAATTATACCTTTAAATGTTAAAGCAATAGGTAATTAAGTTTCTCTATGAAAAATTAATTTAAAGTGACAATATTTGATTTTAAATTGCTTCTCTATTTTCAATACTTCACATGTAAATTCAAGCTTTTTTTTTTTCTTTTTAACTCTGAGTGCTGTAGTGACAAGTGACAACTTGTGTAAGGAGTTTTTGTAATTAAGAATTATAAATAAAATAATGCAACGTTCAAATTACTAGAAAACATATTTTTTAAAGAAATCTAAATATTATGCCAGTAATAATTGTTAAATTTATAATATAATAATTTTTTTTAGATAAGACTTATATTATTGCAATGATTTTTCTTCTCGTTATTCCTGTCGACTGAAGTCATTGAAATCATTCGCCAAATCATATAATACACTGAAATCAATAACCAAACCTATAATACCTATACCCCAAACCTACTTTTGTAACATGTTCTTATGAGATTAAAACACACATTTACAGCAATTTCTCTATATCCAATTAACAACAATATAGGCACACATTGAACTCATAGAATTTTTCACTTTAATTTCTCCTATCATTTTGTGTGAAGGTTAATCAGACACTGAAAACATTACCTTTACAACTCCAGAGAGAAATATATTTTTCAGATGAAAATAAATTTAATAGCAAAACCTCTCTCTCTCTTATATATATATATACCAAGTAGCAAAATAATATAAGATTCATTGTAATGCATAGTACAATATATTAAGTTAAAAGCTTTACTGATTTAAAAACCTGTAATTTTAAATATTTTAGAAAATGTAACAAAATTTGCTCCGATATGATTATAAGAATAATTACTCAGTTAATGAAAACAATAAAATTGATATTGTTTATATCTATTAATCATTTCAATGTTTTAGATATTAACTTAGAGAAATTAAATTAATCCTTGATCACATTCTATAACGAAATAATATTTATATACAAATATATCTCTTGGAAATCTCTTTTTCTAAGTGATTATTTTAAAATACAATAATCTTGTGAAAGGAATTGAAAATTTATTTAACGAAATCTTAATATAAATTTTAAAGGTTAATATCGCATTTATTAATTTTAAAAATATTAAAAGTTTCTGAAAACTAATAAAATGATATAATCAATGTTAAAAGAATTGATACATTTTAATATACTGTACAGAAAATTATTTCAGCATTAAACTTCTTTCAAATAAATTCTTTGCTGAAAGATTAAAGATGCTATTTGGAATAAAATTCAAATAAAAACTTGATTATTAAATCATTTAAAAAGATTTTTTTCAACAGTTCAAATTTTTTAAAAGCTTGTTATAATCTTCGTCTTATATTTTCGGATATCATGATCTAAAAAGATATAGAAATAGACACATTTAATTACATTAAAGAAATCTATTTTAAATTTTGAGTGTTGGAAAAAGTAAATATTTAATATTTAAAGTTTTTTCCAATTGAAAGAAATAAAAAAGTAAATGAATTCATAGTGAGTTATAATTGAATTGTTAAAATGAAAGAGCTCTTTTTTAAAATGTTAACAATTTGAACAGAGTGAAAGAAATTTGAATATATATAGGACAAATAGTTACAATTTAAATATAGGAAATAAAATTATTTTAAATGCATGATATATATTAGAGCTTAAGTTAATCAAGTTCAATTTAAATTTAAAATGTTTAACAACTTCCACACTAAGGTTTACAATCTTTAACCAGGTATAAATTAAAAATGGTATGCTTAAAAATACTTTTATTTTTGGAAACAATGAAAATATACTCGACTGAGCAATTTAAAGTTCTTTTGTTAACAACATTTTTTAAAATCCTTTTCTATAGCATTCATTACAGTTGCATCTAAAATTTTGTAATGTCAAAATAAACAGAAATTGCAATAGAAATGGTTCAAATACAGAATAAGTTTACTATTATGAAATAGTGTATTTTGAACTGTGCCCCACATTCAGACGGATAACCTATATTCTATTGTTTCAGTTTTACGTTTAAATATGCAAAATCCATTTGAAACTACAATAGATTAAAAATCATTTTGATTTACTCTCGAAACAAAATTGTTATTGGCATGAAAAATTTGGCGATGACTAATTTATCACACTAATTTGAATACTCAGCTTATATTAAAAAATACACGATATGTTTTAGTAACTATTGTATTAAATTTGAAATTAGAAAAAGAATATTATTTTTCTAGCATATTCAATTTAAAAATATGAATAATCTTTTTTTTTTTTTTTTTTTTTTTTTTTGTTAATTTTTTTTTTAGAAAAGTTGTAAGAAATTATTTACGTAGAAATTACGTAGCATCAAGTTAATTATTCCAATTCTAATGTGTGAGTGAATTTATACATACTATTCGAGTTCTTTTAAAATAATTTTTAATTTAGTTTTTGTATTTATTTTTTCAGAGAATGTTATGAAAATTTATACTGTGATTAACATTGCCAGATTTTCTTTTTTTAACATCTATACTTCCTATTATTTATCATGCTGTACATTTTTGTATTGCTTTTTCCTTTTTATTATTTACCTTTTTTATATTAGTCATCACTTTATATTGTTTAGTATATTTAAAGAAGATTTATAAGTATATAATGTACATGAGAAATTATATATATATATATATATATATATATATATATATATATATATATATAACTTGTTTTAACTTTTCAAAGAGATAATCTTTAAATGTGTATTTTTCTTAAGAAAACTTTCATTTATAATAAATATTCCTTTTTTGCACTTTACATATTTCTATTTTGAGAACTGCTTTTAGAAATAATGCAATTTTTTGCTCTGTGCATAACAAAGACCGCTATGGCTTGGTGAGTACGGGAGTTCGTTCTCGACAGCGGAAGGTAGTGAGTTTAAATCTCAACCAAATCAGAGATGCATTATGTTTATTAATGATGGATAAGGCACGTTGAATATGTCATGGTCACAATGTCTTCCATGTGAAAAGATATCTCAAGGGAGAACAGTTCCAATTCTCAGAGTCTTCTCTTTGATCCAGCTTTTAAATTATAAAGACCCACTTTTGGGGAATACAATGACACACCCAATTGTTGTTCCATTATATACGGTACAACCACTTCGGCCATTCTAATAGCCAAGCATTACATAAAAATTACAACTCGTAACAAAGAGTAGAGAGTTCTAATTAATGTTGTTACAAGGATAAAAATAATTTATCTATAGAAAATTTATATAGAATGTTTTATTTTAAATATAAAATGCTTTTTACTCTTATTAAATAGCAAACGAGTTTTAATACTTATTACTAAATTTTAGGTACTACTGACATAACATATCAAATTTAATTAATTTGTAGATAAACAAAAATTAAAATTAATGAAAAAATCTCTGAAAATTAAACATAAATTACTTATTCGCATAGTAACTTATTACGATAAAATATTTAGCAAAAGCGACTTTCTTTTGAAATACATATTAGTAATTATTATTCAACTCAGTAAAATGACAGAGTATGCACTTATAACTAACGTAGGAGGCATGTATTAAAAATAAATTATATTCGCGTTGATTAAAAACAGTTATGGTTCCAGTTCAATTGTTTATTTTCTCAATTAAAAGAAAATTTTCTTTCTTGTAGTGTCACTTTAATTACTGAACTTTTCGATATTATGTTTAAAATATATCCACCACATGCACTATTGCTCAAGATATTCTTGATTTTATTCATAACTGGGCTCAACATCGCAAGCTGGAATTCAATCTTGTTGTTGTTGTTACAAATAACACGCGGACAAGCCAAGCTCGCTATGCCTTGGCTATGCTAATTTAAGTCAATTGGGAGCGTCTTTCGTTTAATCAGAGCACCATGAAGGTGAAATTACGACTTTTTGCTCTTCAAATCATCCGATAGATGGCAGCACCAAAGGATCTTCTTCCTCAATTTTGGCATTGATCTGAAAGGGGAGTAAATTTTTCCAGACCATTGCACCCATGGTAACTGCTCAACGACCGACCACAGGACTTTCGATTCCACAGATTTAACGAGCATTCGATATTGCAAATACTCGGTGGTTTTTTGGCGGCATTGGGAATCGAACCCCACTCTATTCAATCATACGAAGTGCAAAGTAATGATGATTTACAAAAAGGCTAACATCGATGCCACTATTAATCTTGCTATGGGTAGCAATTTTATGGAAGTTGTAGATAAAATTAAATATCTTGTGTTGTTGTCGATAGTAAACTTCACTGGAAGGAACATTTGAAATACATTTTTATCTAAGGTTAACATTCTTTCTCACAAATGCATTGTATAGAATTTACATTAAAATTTACGGTATAAAATTCGAAGTTTCAAAATTGATTTATAAACAAGGCATTGTTCCCGTTATTCTTTATGCATCGCGAATTTGGGGAGACAGTTTGAGGGAAAAAAAAAACGAAAACTCATCACGAAAATACAAAGTAAACTGCTCTTGAGGATTGTTAGAGGATATAGAACAATCAGTTATGATGCTCTTCATTCTCTCTCTGGTCTTCCACTTCTTAATGTTGTGATACTTCATCAAAATGAGGCTTATTGTTAAGCTCAAGACACTTTTTCTAACCATCTTGATGGTGATTTGAACTTTACTTCCCTACCTCATCCATCTACAAGATCACCTGCTGCTCTTGCTACATTTGATAGCGTTAGGGAAGACTATGATCTTATTTACTTTACAGGTGG
The DNA here is from genome assembly GCA_030067965.1 of Latrodectus elegans. NCBI lineage: Eukaryota > Metazoa > Arthropoda > Arachnida > Araneae > Theridiidae > Latrodectus > Latrodectus elegans. Next base: position 35,834,542 of record CM057813.1, read on the forward strand.
GAGTAAAGTTAACGAAAAAGTAGGTCTTGCATACGTATGCTTTCAGAATGGTTCTGAAGTGAGTCATCAGGTATACCGCATTAGTGACTACAGATCTATTTTTCAAGCGGAGTTACTCTGCCTTAATCTTGCTGTTAAGGATGCCATAAGCAAGCCTTTTCAAAAAATTTTTATTTGCAGTGACTCGGTGTCATCCCTACTGGTTCTTCAAGATGTAATTAGTTTTGGGAAACTTATTGTAGAAGTCCAGACTTCAATTAATATGTTCAATCAAAAATATTTTCTTCACTTTCTCCCATGTCAAGGGTCATAGTGGTGTGTATGGAAATGAAAGAGCAGATTGTCTAGCCAAATATTTTCTTTCACTTCCAAATAAACTCGATATGAGTCTACCCAAGTCTTTTTTTTTAAACCTTTACCAAAAAGAAGATTATCACAGAATGGAATACAGGTTTTGTTTCCTCTCCTAATTGTAAGTGCACAAAAACTTTTTTCCCTTCAGTCCCCTGTAGAATTAAGTACTACTGGTTCTACACTGACTTTAAAATTACGCGATTCCTCACTGGACATGGACAATTCAATAGCTATCTTCACCATTTCCTCATTAAAAACAGTGAGGTGTGCAGGTGCAACTCTGGGAGTGACAACCCTTCTCACATTCTTCTTGAATGCTCATCTGTTTCAGAAGAAATGAACTAGCTTTGTAAAGACTTAAATAACAGGTGGCCCCCGATTTTGGTAAACCAAGTAAAGAAAGAGAATTTTGAATTTTTTAAAAAAATTTATCCATGCTGTTATTTAACTCCTTTTTTTATATCTCTTTTTTTCTCTCTGCCTTCTTTTATTAATATTTTTTCATCGCATGATTTATTTGGATTTGTTTTGTACTACATTTATTGTACCTTCGGGCCCTGTGTGGTATTCCTTGGTACACAGGGAGATATTTTTGTTTTCCCAAATAAAAAAATACAAAACTAACTTTTGAGAGATAATCATACTTTGCATGGATTGCAGATTTAGTTTTACGTTTCTTGTTTTAAGCAAATGATAATGCTGTTCAATCCTCATTGACAATTTTAGTCTTTAAATCCCTTAATCGCCATAATTTTTGGAAGAAAGACTCATCAAAGCAAAGTCACTTGCGAGAAATAATGGTGTGGAAAATTTTAAATATAAATGGTATTAGCATAAAATCAACGAAAACATCTACTAAAAAAATTGCAAATGGTATCATCCTGAACATCACAGTCACAAAACCTTCACTTATGTATTACATATTAGTCAAAAACTAAGCATTACTTAAAAATGTAGGCCAAAAATAAATATAGGAAAGAAGCATTAAAAATATACATTCACATTCATATAATATATTTCCTTAAAAATATTTAGTTTGCTTAATACTTGTTTTATTAATGAATACTAGTTATGAATATATCACAAGCACCAAAATATTAAATTGAATGGAAAAAAAATTATTTAAATTTAATTTTACTAACAAAAAAATAATATTACATAAAATTACCAAGTGAATTGCATCATGTGAATCCTTGAAATACTGATTCTTCATCACCTGAATTGAATTCAGCAAAACGTTAAATTCATAAAACATTTTTTCTTTTTAAACATAAGTAGCATTTTGCATATGTAGGATTTAAACATAAGTAGCATTTTGCATATGTAGGATTTAAACATAAGTGGCATTTTGCATAAGTATCATTTAAACATAAGTAACATTTTGCAATAAAAAACCTACACAAAAAATGATATTTATTCTACATTTCTTAAGTTAACTACACTTACTGCTTTACTTTATGATTTGTACGCTTTAGGATTATATGATTTAAAATTATAACATTCCTTTAACAATGTAAGAGTAATTTTTAAGAGGATGTTATAATGCAATATAAAATCCTCTCAATGGGTAAAAAATTCGATTATTTTTTAATAGACAATGAATAAAACTACTTTTAACAATAAATATTTTTGTAATATATGTAAGTAAATTTAACATGACTCTGCAATATAATAATGCAGATTATAACAATATATAGACAAATAGTCCCAACGCAGATTTCCACATGTAGAAAACTCTAGTTTGATTGCACTTACTTCTAACAGAAAGGAAGCATTATTTTTCAACATAACAAACAGAAAAACACTGTGAGCCAAAAAGTTGATTCTTGTAGTTTATGACATTTGATATTATCTAAAGAGATGAAGTCATTTTTGGCAAGATTTTGTCATTATCTAAAGTACAGAAGATATTTTTCTACAGATTTTCAGACGCAGAAAAATTTGATTCACAGTACATTGACTGATTCTAAAATAAAGTGGCCATTTTGGACTTGAGAAGCATAAGGCCTTATTACTTCCATCTAGAATGCATGACTTTTGGCATTCTATAAGTAATATATTTAACACACAATTACTTTAATAAGTATCTTTTATGCTAGAATATCTTAGTCGATTTAATAATGAAAAAACACGTTTTGTTTTAATTCTTACAGTTTTTTAATTATAATTCTTGTATCCTATGATAACTTGACCAGTTTTATTCAATATTAAATCGATTCATATCATAAACTGCTTATTAAGTATGGTTTTCTTACGCTATAAAAGAAGAAAAAAATTTGAATTAAAAATAGTGATTTTAGTTAAAATTGTTATAGAAGGGGAAAATCTAAATCTGTTTTAAATATTTAAATACACATTTTCAGGAAATTTTAGTGAATTTTTTTAAACGCATGTTTTTCTTCTAAGTTTGACTAAGTACAATTCTTAGTGGACACTTTCATTTTTCCATCTTCTAATATTCTCTCAGCCTCAACATAACCCTAAATTTTCATACAAATTTTTGTTTGATGTGTGTGACTCACAAATATTATATATATATATATATTCCACATGTAGAATCCACATATATATATATATATATATATATATATATATATATATATATATATATTCTTACATAATATGATCTTATTCACGATGATTATGATAGCTATCATAAAATGTTTTAGTATAATTTTTTTTAACCAGAATATGTAATACATCAAAAATAAACTTTTGACTTTGTAGCTAAGTTAAATATTATTAAACGACATAGAGTTTAATTTTTTAGATAAAGTTTAGTTATAAAAAGTGTATCTCTGTATGTCACGCGCAATTACATTATTAAATTTTCTTGGTGAATCTTTCATGTAGAAGATAAACTGAAATAAGCTTAACAAAGTCTGTCTTCTTCTATGTTTCAACTAATGATATTTAGTTTGCAAAACATGTATTAAATTAAAAATAATAATAATAATTGTTGACTAATATTGAAAAAAATTAACACACACAGAGGAGAAAAACTGATAAATTCTATAAAATTAATAAATTACTTGCGTTTACTCATTATTCACAATAAAAAATATTAAAAATATATGATGTTGTTTTGGAACTAAAAATTTTAAATTTTTAAAATTTTTTATCTTTTTTCATTCATTTTGCTTTAAAAAGGTATTTATTTTTTAGAAAAAAAAACACATCATATTTAATTTCAGAAGTATTTTTTATTTCTAGTAGAGAATTCAGTATATTTTCTGATGTAGAAATAATGGGGAAACACACAAAGCTCCTTTTTTCTATCTCTCCCATTTCAAAGATACAAATTGCGAAAGACATATTCTCTCAAGAATATAAGAGCAATTTTTAAGTGACTTCCAATGCAGCGTTTCAAAAATACAGCCTTAATTTTTTTTCATATAGCACTACAGGTACAATTTAAATCTTTATATATATATATATATAATCTTACCAATATCACAACCGTCATTTTAAGCAAGCGCAATGATCCGAATGGACAGTTTAAAATCTTCAATTAATAAAATTCAATATTTTCATTTGTATTTTCATTAAAAATAGATATTCGAAATTAATTTAGTGTGGGGATGCTGCTAATTTTTCTTGAAGCATCTATATTAAACCTGCCTTCCTTCCCATGAGGAAAGTATCATGCTATTTCCCAATAAAATATTTTCGCCAACTATGACATTAAACCACATTCCATCACCAATTAACTTTTTGAAAATTTTAGTTTTACCCTTGAGATCTATCTCGAAAGTCTGCTCGTGCAATTTTGTTTCTCTGCTAGCCCCTCCCCCTACTTGTCACTGCCTCGTGGTCAGACTCAAGTTCTGTCACATACTTCAGCTTGTAGGAGATTGATCTGTAATAATTATTGCTCACAGCGATACAACAGCGTAAATAAGGAAACCATTTGATGACAAAAAAATAAATTATTGAGAAAGAACTAGACAGAGAAAATCAACGAATATTTTTTTCCTTTTTTGACACCGGCTTATCACTGGAGAAAAATTTTTTTTATTCCATTCACTTCCTTAAATCAAAAGTGCCAATCACTATGCGGCGCTTTTGATTTTCTTATACAGTATATTCGATTAAATAATATTTACTGAAGTCGGCAGAAAAAGATACATGCTCGTATTATGGTATTGTACATCACATTGTCGACATCCCGTCGATTATTGATTGATTGAATGATACAACAAAAAGTAATTCGCTTTCAACTTAAAATTGCCAAAAGTAAACTTTGCGCAGTAGGAGCATAACTAATGTTAATGTAATTGCATCTTTCATTAATCATTCATTTGCAATACATACTGTAAAAAATATTATTTTAGCACAACAAAAAAAAACTTTCTATATTCCAAGACATGATTATAAGATTTAATAAACCCAGTGAAATTTTTTTAAAAAATAACAAAAAAGTCTCGTGAAAGAAGCAAAAAATGGAAATATAAATACCAAGTACTTTTATAATAATTACAAAACTTTTTAATCTTTTAAGTTCCTTCTTTTAATCTTCCAAATTTCTTAACTTTATACTGAGGAATAATTTAGTTGAAAGTAATAAGTATTAATATCATATTAAAAATTACCATAAAATATTTATTTAAATGGATCCCTAATGTTGCATATTTATAAACACTCATATACAAAATATATAAATGAAACTCGATAAAAAATTGGCTACTTCTTTATAAAAAAATGGAAGATTTCAGTATAACTATTATTTACTGAATTCTTTATTCAAAACATACTTATATATATATATATATATATATATATATATATATATATATATATATATATATATATATCAATTATAACAAAATAATTAGTTTTATCTCTTCAGAATGACTTTTCCCCCTTTTAAAGATTCCGGCAAATGTTTATCTAGATTTAATTTTAAATTTATTAATAAAAAATTATCCCATTAGAATCAAAAATATAAAAATGATGATAGTATACAGAAAAGAGATTGTATTTAAGCCATAATTCAATATAAAATGCTTTCTTTTTCTACTTATTTAACTTTCTCAAATCATTCTCTTTATTCCAAATTATACAAAAGGAACCAATGATTTTAAGTTTTTCTAAAAATAACTCTTATGATGTTCGCATTTTATTACACAGTATTGAACCAAAAAAGTATTAAACAACAAAAAATTATATTTATATTTACTAAATTTCAACATTTTGCCTTAAGTTTTTACATAAGCTCAAGTTTCATTCTTTTTTAAGTTGAGTTAATAACTGGAAGATAAATTCTTCACATGCCGCATATTTAGTTTGAATTTTTTTTTTCATACTTACTTTTTGCTAAATCATTTGTAAGAATCTAGGTGCTTTATTTATACACTTTATTGTCTAAAATGAACAAAATAAATAGTGTAATTAACATTTTTATTTACCTTCTAAAGCTAAAAACTATAAAATAAATCGCCATTTACTGTTTTGGTCGACATAATATACACTAGGAAAGCCAACAAAAATATTTTATGAAATAAAAAAAAATACAAGACAAAAAGAAAATATTGAATTTTGATAAAATATAAAATAATTTCATGCTGGGAATCAAGAAAAAAAGCCATCTAATGTTGATATTCTCTCTCTCTCTCTCTTAAGTCTCTTAACTCTTTAAGTGGTCATCATCTACAGTGACAACTGTAAAAGGATATGAAATATCTTCTATTAAAACAAAGCACGGAAAAAGCTGCAGAATCAACTTTCAGTGGGTTTAAGAATTTAATCTCGAGACGATTTAATCCTTGGATCAAATTTACTGTACTATCACCCTTAGTGCATTTTTGGCGCCAAATTTGGTGAAACATTTTTACTGAAAGCCGGCAAACTAGTATTTTGGCAACCCTATTTGTCATTAATTTCTTATGAATATTTACCGATTTAAATACATTAATATAAAATTTAATCAAAAATTTTTATGGATAATTTAACAAATCAATTTTATTATTTTACAATTGATGTTTAAAATCTATAAATCTGCGTTTTTTGTTAATTTTGTAATATTAGTTGAGCATATCGTTACTTATCAACAATGTATGAAATATTTGTCACTATTTCAGCCGTTTTCCCGATCGGAAATTCGGCATACGTCACCCTTGGCGACTTTTTGAAAATTTCGCCAAGTGTGACCGTACGATAAAATTATACCCAGTCCTTACAAAATTCTATCTGTTGAGGAGCTGGTCAGTGTGACATCCCAATGAAATCAACTCAGATCATGATGTTTTCGCCACAAAATGCGAAAAGTTCAAGATAGATTTAATCTATATCTTGTAATCTCCAGAATCATGCATTCTTGTCATTGGCATTAAGAATGAAACTTTATTCACCTCAAAATTATTAGAGCTTATTTTAACACATAACTCAGATTGATTAAATATAATTCCTATACTTATTACCTTATATACATTGTCCCGCTTTATTGGACATATAAAAAGCACAAATTTGTGGTATCCAAGCCTAAAAAATTCTGTGTATTCTTCTCTACATTACAGTATTGGTAAATAACAACCTACCAGTATTGTTATAAATCATCTTATCAGTATTGGTGTATAAATCATCTTACCAATACCGATTTAAATTACACTGCCATAAATTTAGGAGTGTCTTCTACTCCATTTGACTACAACGCCAACATATCAATATTCTTCAGAGATAGAAATTCTTGAACAACAACTGTTACAGTCTTTCAACAACTGTTAACCTGGAGTTGGAGTTTTTTCTTTCCAAATCGTGAAATTACGGAGAATTGAATGCCTAAATATAATTATAAAACCTCTAATCAAATAATATCAGTATTATATTGTCTTGTCTTTATATATTTGACAGTATATTCCATTTGTCAATTAGACGCCATAAACACATGTTTCTTTTTGAAACAAATTTTACTATATTTCAAAACTTCAGCAATTCACATTTGAGTACATGCAATTCCAGTAAACATGCACAAAATTGGATATATGACCTCCTTGTTTCGTTTATTTTTCAACCTAAAATTGACTATTACGTATCATATTTGTATACTTCTACCTATCTTTTCAACAAATTTACATCTCTTCAATTCAAACTTTAGAAAATTAATACTTTCTCGATAGGATTAACTTTTAGATAAGCGAATGTCATTTTCATCAAATTTTCCATTTTTACATATGATTACTTTAGAATGATAGCGTATTTATTTGAAGTGATAATATTATCAGAACTGATAAATACGTATTCATGATTATGGTGAAATCAACTATCAAGTGAAATAATTTAAAATTTTGATTGATAGACTGCAGAATAAATATAAATAAAAACAAATCTTGTGCAATTATTAATGCATATCGTAAAACCCATTGAACTAATTCATGAAACGGAGAATCAGAAATATATATATATATATATATATATATATATATATATATATATATATATATATATATATATATATATATATATATATATAATGACACTTAAATTGGGTTGTAATTATTTTTGAGAAATATCTATAAAAACTTATAATTTTCATTTGCAAATGGAACAAGTACAATAGTTATTATTTTTCTTTACTGAAATGTTCGAGTACTCGATTTCAAAATTAATTAATGCATCGAGTGAAGTGCCTATATGCAGGGAATGTAAGGGCGTCTTGCCCATCCGCTCGGCCTTGGGAGCCAGTCCACTAATTGCGAGACCAATTGTCTTAGGGCGGCCGACCCTGAGCCAGAGGTAGGCCCTATTCGTGGCCCGTGAAGCGAACCGCCGCCTTTGTCCCCGGGCCCCATTAATATGGAGGCCCCATTACGGATTTCTTAGCAGGAGGATGGGTTAATAAGGCACTCTCGGCGCGGGGATCGCGCCTAACGAGCCTTATGTGGTCAGTTGGGCGTGAAATGGGGTCGAGAGTCTTGCGCCAAGGGGTGGCCGGAACGTGGGAGTTTCGGTGATAAGATTATCTGGCTAGTTGCAGAGAGAGAGAGAGAAATAAGAGAGCTGGCTTACATTCATTTAAAAGGAAAAGATATCTAACAGAAATCAAGAAGTGGATGATAATGTTTATAGAAAATTATAATTGACAACGCGATTTCATTAAAAATAAATATATTAACCGCACTCAATAAAATAATAAAGTTATACATTATATAATTTGCTTATAATAGTTTTGATTATTTGATGTACAGAACTCAGTTTAAAAAATTATTTTTAACAAACTAATTTTTATTATTTCTTGATTTTGAATTAAAACATTTATTTTCTATTATTAAAACAATTCATAAAGTATTTTATTTGGAATATTCTTTCTTTAAAAAAAAATATTTGTAAGCCCTCTTATGGAAAAGATATCAAAAATTTGACATAGTAAAACTTAAATATTATAAGGTCGGTAGTGTATGTAAGTAAAAAAATGAATTAAAAAAAGAATTCAGAGTAAAAATATTAATTCCTTAACTTGACTAAAATCATGTCTTGTATGTAATTGTAATACATTTTATTAAACAATTCTTAAGTATCATCTCAATTTATTATATATATATATATATATATATATATATATATATATATATATATATATATATATATATATATATATATATATATATATACAGAGGGAAATATGAGTTAATTATATTGACTTACAATTTTAATATTTTCTGCATAATTTTGTAAAACTATGTCTCTGATTCATAAGGGATTTTATGGTCAAATTCCACAGCACAGATTGAGACGCTTTCATGATTTTACTAAATAAATAGCTTGCTTTATTAAGATCTTAAACTGAAAAAAATTTAATAAAATAATAAGCTCAAAATTTAAATAAATTTGCTAACATTCTTCTTATAAAAATTTATTGATGTGTGTTGAATACTTCTGTATATTATATATATTTTCAGCCAACACACTATTGATTTTTCCATTGAAAAATTATGTGGCTTCATAATTAGTTAATCATAATCATTTTCCTACATTTGAGATTAAGTTAACTCACTGCAAAACGTTTCAGATTACGTTCGCTTTAACCATTAGAAGTCACTAAACTGAGCAGGTTGGCTTATTGCTTTAAACTAAATTCACCTAACATAGTGATTTTTATCAAGTATCAAAACATTTAGTTCTTTATTTGAGAATATTGCTTTTCTCCTCTAGACTAACACAACTTCAGATGCATACGATTAATATGGCATTAAATAGTAAAATTCATTAAGTTATTCATGATGAGTTTTCTTCATTTTTTATACAAACGACAGAAATTAATGTCTTAAACTTGAGTAAACTCTTCTACTCATTCATGTGTAGTCGACCTAAATAATTGAACAATAAACATTCCGGCTTTCAGTTTTAAAATTTGTAGGCTTCGCTCATTTTTTATGAGTCGATATTAGAAAATTGTTTTTATTAGTAATCGTTATCATTTGAAAATAACAAGTAGTAAAACATCCAATATAAATGTTCTTACATTTTATTAGAATTAGTAGTTTTTTTACAGACTGTATTTTTACATTAAAAAAACTTGATGAAGTGCAGCAAATCAGCAATTTACCAAATGGCCCTATGTAAACTTAATCACATCATTAGGTAATAGAGCTTCGTAAAATCGAATGAAAAATTTATGTTTATGAAGTTTTTGCTTTAGCAACAAGCTGTGCAATGACAAAATAGCATAATTTCAACGGTAAAAATGAGGAGAAATCGGTTTCTTTCGTATAAGATGCTAAATGCGTTGATTTTTTCATGTAGTTTGAAATTGAAATAAAGTATAGAAAAATCAAATAACGAGAACACCCAAAAATATACAAATTTCGATAACCTTATTAGCACCAAATGCATTTATGTTATTTTATTTATTTATTTCATTTGAAAAGAAAGCCCTGCTTCTTTTGTAGCAAATTTTTCAAAGTTAACAAAATTTGTGGCGTTTAGCAAAAAATAATAATATTTGAAAGCATGCTTAATTTAACATCAAAAAGTATCCCAAGATTTTGAAAAAAAATTTTTTTTGCTAATAAAGTAATGGCAAAAACAAAATTATTGTTCCTTTAGAAGATCGTGTGAAAAAATCTTTAATGAACATTATTTGAGGGACGTGGTTACAGGGTGTGTAATTGAATGCAAAAGACATATAATTTTTTTAAGGAGTAATATTACTTAACTTTGTAAATACTAAAAAAATAAAATGAAATGAATGAATAAGAATGGTAAGTTAAATAATTGGTATTGATCTTGTAAACATGCTCCATGAATTAATAACATCGAAACTTGGTATGAAGTTTGTAGTCATACAAACATGATAGTTAAATTCTTATAAACCATATAAAAATACAGATCATTTACAGAAGATATTAATTAGTATGTACACATTAGAATAAACTCAACATTATTTCCCTCTTTTTTACCTAATCAAGTCACATAACTATTTATCAATAAAATTAAACAATATATTCATTGACGTATTTAAGTACGAAGAATAGTTTGCAGCAACTACATAAAGAATAAAATTTGTGCATTGAAATAAAAAGGATTTAATTAATTAAAATATTTGCGCCATAATATATAAAACCTGTAGTTTTTTATAAGCAATTTCTTCTCTCTCAAATCATTTATTTATAAATTAAACAAATTCTTTTTATTAGAATAAGAGAAATATTTTTGTAAATGTCTTGATAGTAAGACCTAGAAACAAATAAAAATTGGAGAAACATCGTGTAGGCAGTCATCACAGATTTTGCAAGAATATTTATATTGGTCTCGCTTTGGAAATCAGCTTCAGGCTTCATTCATAGCAATGCATACAGATATTTTAAGTACCTAAATCACATCAAACTGAATTTCTAAATTGTTTTGTCAGCACTCAATAACTAATGTCGTCAACTATCAAACTGGTGATTTTTTTTCCTTCTTGTTTTCGAAGTTCATCGCCAAGTTGTTTAATTTATACAGGAGTGATATAATGATTTCAATCACTGAAGCCCCCAAGATCTATCAACCAGACATGAGAGCCTTAATTATCGCCAAGATGAAAACGTGCCAAAGAGTTTCCAGCTGTTCGCTAAGATCATGGAATCTAATTAAGTTGTCAATGAAGCCAGTAAAGAAGAATGAATGAAGATTTGAAAGATTTAGGTTAAAATGTGAGAGAAGTAGATCTATATTTATGCATTTCTTTATTTATATCTAATAAACCCGAATCACTTGCTCCTTCGAACAAATAGAAAAGACTTATTTACATGGTCTAAATGAGTCAGAAGTCAGTCATATAAATTATTCTGTGAATAAACAAGCTATCTTCGAAAATATTCTCAGAAAAATGACTTATCATTCAACGCATTAATTACGAAAAACAGTCAACTTTTAATATTATATACATACCGCATAAATTACTTTTTACATTCAGTTTCAGCTACAATTTAGGAATTAGTAATTAACTTCTCACTCCCCATATTTTCATTGAAATACATATTAAACAAAATATGCACGCTTTATTCCCTCCCTTTTATCACAGTTCATAATAAACACATTTCCATTTCGTCAGTCAGATGTGTTTATTATTAACATTTATTTGTAAAATATTATACATTTGTAAGAAGAATTTTACTAGATTTTCTCCTAATACAATATCGGTATGTATTAATAAAAGGTTACGAGCGAAGCGCATTGTATGCCAAGCAATTTATCTTTATTTAAAACAAATCATTAGCAATCTTATCTTAAAAGAGGAATTTTGAAGCTATATGCACTAATAATAATATTTAGTCGATATTTGTTACCAAAGTTTGTATGTAATGAAAATATCAAATTCTTATAGATATAGATATTGATAAAATCCAAAAGCGTAGGAGTTCTCGTGTATTTTAGAAATATTATATAAGCTTCAATAAAAACTAACTAACAGAAACATTAGTTTTTATTATGCATAATATATATAGCATGATTTGTATACCTTGCTTTTTTGTGAATTAATTTAAATTCTTCATATCTTAAACTTAAACAATATTTAAAAATGCTTTTGATTCTGCAATTAAAATACATGTGCTAATATAAGAATAAAAATATGTATTAAAACCTAATAGATTTTGAAAGAAATTTCAACACGCGATAAAAAGTTTTTAATTATTTAAGTTCAAGTTATTGAAGTAATTATCTAATAATAAATTACCTATTCTCTTAAACTTTTAAAACAAGTATATTAACTGGCATTACAATTAAAGAAAAATATATATTAAAAATCCAAACTTACATTGCTAATTTAACAAATTATATAACCAAATTATTACTTATTTAACAAAATTAGAATGTTGTGAAATTTTCTTTTATGCTATAAATTAAAAAATCACATACATACATATATTTTGAAATTCCATAATATTAATGAAGAGAGGTTGCGTACGCTATATGCCAGTACCAGTGAATCTAACAATATTTTTGTGTAAAACTGAAGTATTAATCAACTTAGCAAATCATTTTAGTAAATTATTTTCACTTCTTATGAATTTGCTAACATTGTAGAAACATAAATATGGTAAAAATGTCATTCATTAATATTAATAATTTAATACTAATCCTCAAAATTCATTGTTGAGCCATGTAGATCGCTTTGTTGTAAATGAAAACAGTTCGAGTATTAGTAGAAAAATACTCAATGAAATTTCGCTCTTTACCTGAAGTGTCATCTAATAAGATGAATAACTTGGTTAAGTTAAATTCTTTAATATGATTTATGTCTCTTTAATAAGTTTATTCTATATTCTTAAGAACTTTGTATTGATTCATATACAAAACATAATACTTAGTACGAAAGTTAAATATTATATATATATATATATATATATATATATATATATATATATATATATATATATATATATATATTCAACCTGAGATATAAATAAATAAGAATTTTGACTATTAAATGTGAATGAAGTAAAATTGTTTTATACATAGAAGTAATGGAAATATTAGATTCTCTCTCTCTCTCTCTCTCTCTTTTATTTTATTTTTTATTTTTTTTCTCTTGATTATAAGTTTTGTTAGAATTCGATTTGAACTCCAGAGGGTTTAAGTTTCATTCTTCATAGTTTTATTTTTCCACTGAAAAGATTTAATAGTAAATTTTATAATCCTTAAATCATGGTAAAGGTAATGCGATAAAGTTATTTTGTATACACCTCTTCGAAAAACACCTGTTAATGTTATTTTGAAAGATCTCCTCCCGGCTCTGAGAGCCTCAATCCTATTTGCGCTAGAATTTATGAAATGCAGATCTTTTAACGATATCGGAACAAACATTCACTCAAAGGAAATGATAGTTAGTTCTACAATAACAACCATTAGCGGAATTAAATTTACTGTTTGTGTTCCCTTATGGTCTGAGCACCGAATAAATCATAACGAATCGTAGACTTTCCTCTGAAATAACAGACAACCCAATGTAGCCAATATGGTTTCCCACGCTCCGCAGTTACCCGTACATCGTGCAGGAATTGGGTCGTAAACCATCGCCTTCATAGCCAAGGTAGGCATCGGTTGTTTGTGAAACTTGACCCAAAATTTGGTCGCACCTGAGAATTTTCGCGCCTTTCTTGACCCTAAGATAAATGGAGGGCTGTCGTAGATGACGTATACGATGTCATTTATCTAGCGTTTGTGGGGTGCGGCGTTATTCGAAGTTGGGGGGTGAATCTGTGAACGAAGTATTGTTACTTGCATTGGGAGATTTAAAAAAGCGCACCCAAAAAATCCCAGCAAACTTTTATAGGACTTATACTAGCAAATACTGCTAAAATATATGAGCAATAGAAAAATACGGGAATTTTATGGGTTTTATATTTCTCTATTAAAATTGATGCATTGCATAAAAGAAGAAGAAAATAAGGAGTAAATAAGGGATACATATAAGGATAAAATACAAGTAAATAAAAGTGATTTTACAAAACTATTCTTATGATACAGTATATTTTTAAAAAAAAAAGATCCATTGAATTTAACTCCGCTGAAAATTATTTTATCAAAATCAATCAGATTACCCAACTTTAGAGTTAAATCGTTAAAAGTAAAATCTAATTCAGAGCTCATTAATTAGAATTCATTATAGTCAATCAAATTTAAAGTCGAATATTTCATTATGCAAATGAAAGAGTGATTCTGTTTGATTATTTTTAATTAGTATCTTTATCTCAACAATTAATTTTATATTAAAGTGAATTATGCCAAATTTAAAGAGGTTGGAATTGATATCATAAACTAACAACAGAAGAAGTTAATTGTTCATATTTTTATGATAGATCAATAGAGCAGTTTTCCCTTCAAATGAAAAATTGAGTTGTATGAAAATCATTAAAAGTGAAAAAGAAATTTTGTAAGCCTTATATGATGTTTATATATACGCTGTGGCCAATGTATTAGAAACCCAAGATTTATACTTTATTGGATAACCTTTTGAAAGTATGACAGCTCTTTTTTTTTCCCCCTTCGGCATCACGACTCCGTTTCTGGAATGCATTTAAGTTCAGAGAATATCATGCACTTTTTATTCAAGATTTTATATATCGTAAAGTGGAAGTGCTTCAGAATGCATCTTTCCATCGTATCCCATACATTTTCTATAAATTAATGATGTGCAATGGCCGGCTGTGCAATGGCCAGAAAAACTCTTGGAATTCAGAGTGATGTTCAATGAACCAATTTTGAACATTTTTTGCACAATGGATAGACAACTATGCATTCTCAACTATGCTTGATGTATTGTTGTTCATAAATTATCCGCCCCAGTCTGAGTACAGATGCAGGATTAGGTATCGTAAATTAGAGGTTACAATAGATATCAAGTTTATTTTGGTATCGCATAGCTATTTGTTTATCTTCTAGAAAGAACAGGTAACCTTTCCATAGCAAGAGAACACGCCCATATCAAAACACACATAATGAGTGAAGCAAGATAAATTCAATGCTTCGTAGGATTCACGCCAAGTTCGACAACTTCAGTCAGTATAAAATAAGATGTAGCATGAGTCATCCGATCAGATTATCCGTTTCCAGTTCTCAGATGCCCTGTGTTTTCTTCCCCAAAACCACTGCAAACGAACTTTTATATGTCAGACAAGTATTAACTATAAGCTTTGCTTTCTTCTGCAATTCTCTGAGTATAGTTCGATCTAAAATCTGTTCGGAACAGCCTTGATTGATGATTTTACCATTTGAAGCACTTTAGAGTTATTGTTCTTCGTCGGAGACAATATCGATCACGTTCTTGGAAAATTATACTTTAATCAAGATTACACTTCTTAGACAAAAGCAATGGATTCCAATTAAACGTTTCAAAACTTTTAATATGATTGTTTTAGAGAACCCAGAGAGATTTGCTGTGTTTAAATTCCTGGACCTTACTAAACCGGTGCAGCATTAATTCTTTTTTCAAAAGGTAAAACGATCATTTTCCCCATTTGTTGCGGAATGCACTCTTGCACCTTTCTGCTTACGATGTCTTCTTTTCAGCCTTCTAATGGTATATATATATGTATATATATATATATATATATATATATATATATATATATATATATATATATATATATATATTGCTACATAATTTATAAACAATATTACAATATTATTCTATACATATACATGAGAAGCAGCAAAATAGTATATTTATTTCTTATTAGTTAATTTTAATACAGATTATTCCTCTTTTTTCTATAAATTTAATTCACTATGCTAGAAACTAAGTTATAATATGTATAAAGTTAAATAAAAAAAATACACTTTAGACATTTTCGGAGCATTTACCACGTTTATACTTTGCTAAATAAATTACAATATTATTTATTTATTTGTTTTAATATTAATATTTTTACTTATCTGATAAATTATTTTGCTATATATTTCTTTATTTCTGACATTTTAAGCAGTGATTAAGGCATAGATTTCTGTCTTTCCTTCAATGAAACATCGTAAGAAGTTTGGTGAAGTAAAAGAATACTCTCTTTTTTGTTTGCCTCCTTTTTTTCTCCCAAATTCTAGTGCATAAATACATTCAACGAGCTTAATAAACTTAATCCTTTGTGCAAAAATGAGTATGTCATATGTAAACTTATACTCGGAAAAATATTATGATTATTATTTTTAAAATTTTATAAACCTAATGTACAGTGTTAAAGTCATTTTGAAGGTTCATTTCTAATATTGAAAGTTTCTAATGGCTTGGGCGTAATAAATATTTCCCATTGGAAGACATATCGAAAGATTCATTCACAAAGATGTGACATATCAAAAATTAAGTTAAAATGGATAATTTCAATTGTAAAAATACGAAGAATTCATGTTAAAATAGTAACTCTTTCAGATATAATGTTTAAAAAAGTATTTTGTATTGAAATGAAAATTTTTCGATTTCCCAAATGAATGTAAATATATGAATTTGAAATTAAGTTACAGTAATTTTAATTTTTTTTTAATTTTCATTTAATTGTCTTAAAATATAGTTGATATTAGAAAAAATTATCAATTTTTTTTTCATTTATATTCATCAAATTTTAATAATATTATATGTATTATATCCTAATGAAATATAAATTTTGTATTTAATATTTTTGTGAAAAAGATTTTAAATTATACAGATTTCGATCCATAAGCAGAAGTAACTAGTACACACATATTCTCCTATAACTGATATTTAATTTAAAGTTTAATTCATATAATAATCAAATGTCGTAAGTATATCAAATATTAAAAAATTTAAAAAATAGACTTGATAACTTTTCCTGATACAATATTAACCCCATTTCGTCACAATTTTAACAGTATTTATAAATTTACTTAGATTTAATTTTAATGGCAAATATTTTTTTAAAAACCATGAGTTTTATCAGAGTAATCTTAAAAACACTAAAAACATCTTAAAATAAAATTCTCGTAAAGAAATATGCTTAAAATTAATTGAATAATTTAAAATTATTTACCTTGATCTCTCTCACTGAAATAAAATTTCAATGATATTTAAAAATATTTCTTTCAGTTGCGTATTTATTTATTTACAAGAACAAAAATTTTATAATATCTGCATTTAACAAGATATTCATAAAGTTTTTTTCGATAGTTTAACCACAATGAAGATATAAAATTGTCCTTACTATCAGATATGATATTTTATACACCAAAAAGAATTTATAAGCAAAATAAATTTTTTAATATAAGTAAATATGATCCTAGCAGTATAGGAATCCAAAATGTTTGGATGCTATAGAGTACTAAAAAAACATATTATGCTTAGTTTTTCTTATGTTTGGCCATTTTTTATGATCTGATTTTTGAATAATAAATTAACATTTCCAGGTCAACATTGTATTGATGCAAATTCTTTAAATGATACTAAATATATTTTTAAAATTTTTAAAAATATATTTAGTATTAATTATTAAGCATTTTAACATCATGATTGAAAAGCAATTTTATATATAATGAATCAAATTAATGTTCATCAGTAAAAAATTCTCTGTAATACTGATCTGATTGTAGCTCAAATCACTAATAGATGGCAGCACCGCAATTTGTTAAGGAAAGTACTGGTTTTAAATTTAAATTCTCGTTTATAATTGAAACTCGAGGTATTTGAAAGAAAAAATCATCTTCCTGGATATTTAAATATTTATATTCTTTTTTTAGAACTTCTAAATGTAAATGATTTTTGTAGTTTACATATTCAATAAATAACAGCAACTCCATTCTGTTAATGAAAATACTGGTTTTAAATTTAAATTCTTTCATGTTCACCGTTCAGCTTGAGAAATATTTCAAATGAAAAATTCGTCATATAAAAAGTCTTTTAAAATAATTATATTCAAATAAATTAAGTTACGAATTAATACAGGTCGTTAGCTAGAATTTAATAACGTGTGAAATATATTATGTTTACATTTTCTAAATAATGAACTGTAACATTAAGTTAGGATAAATAATTATTTTTTGGGAAGTTTATGAACAAATTATAAATGACACTGCTCTATAACGTTTAGACTGTCACTTATAACTAATGTTGATAAAAATAATAATCAATATTACTGGTTCGTAATAATTACGTTGTATTGTTCGCTTACGACATAACTGATGTATCAATATCAATTCTGTTTCAATTTTATCGTATTCAATCAATACTGCAAATCCATCAAGTGAGACAGCTGCAATGTTACGCACACCCCTCAGCTCAACAGAGTCCACCCTCAAAACAAACACAAAGACTCGAAATATTTGGCTTGTCTTAATGAACCTATCTGACCCATTAGCGAGCACTCTGTAAACTATTGGCCGATCTAAAATGAACGACCTCTGTCCACTTTACCCAGCTTCATTTATTTACTTTTTTTTTTTGCCCTTTTTAATCTGCCTTACTCTCTCTTCTAGAAACGAAAAAAAAAAAACGCAATTAACGCCGCATCGTGTTTCGAACGCCGCTCCCCACGATGGCTATCTGATATTCCATTTCCCATTACTTCCCTCTTTAATGGTCAGTTGGATAGAAGGGTGGGAGGAGAATGGTCTGGAGAGGGGGGGAAGTGGACTTGATCTCCCGTCTGTGGAATGGATTGGAAACGGAAAATCAAATGGTTGCTTTTCGTCGGTTGATTACCCTTCTAGTCGGTCATTGGGTTTCTTAACCCCCAACACGGTCAGAAATAGATTTGTTTTGCTTTCGATTAGGAGACGCATTGATGTTTCGTTTAGTAATGGTTAAAAACAGTAGGAAGTGTTTTTTTAACTTGAGATTCGTACGGCTATCAACAGAGGGAAGTAATAATTTAACCTTATTTGACATTTTTCTAAAAGTAAATATAAAAATACTGAAGAAATTTCTTCTTGAATATTTAATGTCAAACTCGTAAGAAAAAAAAATTTTTTAGAGTCTACTTTGATTAAATTAAAAAGAATAATCCTACTGATGCAATAAATAGCAAACTATATCATAAAACTATATCATATTTCGTAAAAATTGACATATAAACATTATTTCATGGGTTTCTAAAAGTATTGGCAACTGACTTGGATGAAATATTTAAAAGAATACAGCAGATAATTTTCGATATGATAAGAAATATGCAATATTGATTATAACCATAGACTGTCTTCTTGAGCATGATACTGTAATAGAAAATAAAATACTGATTTAAGAATATATCGTTGGCAATAAGTAGTTTATATTGCATATTTAAACCTAAAATATCTTCAAAGTAAACGAAAATAAATTTTAGTCGGAAATATTTAAGAAATTTCGAAAAACTTAAAACATTCATTAAATGAACTTCAATTATTTCAGATTTAAAAAAAAATTAAGTTCAGAAAGAATTGATTAATGCCACTTATTATCTACGATAAGAATCTATTAAAGTGTAAGAAAATTCGGATTTTAATAAGAATTACTCTGATAATTTACTAAACGTTTCTTGTTGCTTCATTTCTTTTGTCAAACGTTTCAATTCTAACAAAATTAAATAAAGTTTGTAAATATTAGTAATGTTTTTAATTATATAATGCTGTTTTCGAAAAAACTGCTTCAATAAAGCGTCATACTGATGAATTAACTTTTAAGATATTTTCCTTGTTTTTAAAAGTCAATTAAATGATATTCAAAAATTATCTAATGGAGGATAAATAAAAAATTTAGAGAAAAATAATAACCTCTCTAAAACAATATAATATTTACTCAGATAATATACTTTAAGTCTTCAAATAATTAACCTTAAAATTATTATACAATTTAATTAGAAATACATATATATATATATGTATTTCAAATTGTATAAATTTCTCTTTGATTTAATATCTATTATAAAAATATTTTTATTTCCAATGATTGTTGTTCTGAAACTTATTTTTAAGAATGTATGTTTATAAATGTATTTGAAATATAACCAATTATTTTTCCAATATAATATGTTTGCCAAATAACTGTAATTTTGTTATTTGTTTTTATTCTTGATATAGAAATTAACATAACAATATTCATAAATATTCTAATATTGGAATACGAGTATTAACTGTGACATATTACTCAAATATGATTTTAAGTTACAAAGCAAAACTAAAAGCAGAATGCACTGGAAATTTGTTTTCAACTTGTATCAAACTTTAAAAAATAAATATCTTATATTTATGTCAATTTATTATTAACGTCAATTTTTAGTTTCATATTTCGAAACCACATAGTAGAGAGTTTAACATCTGAAAGCTTTTATACTGTTTTTAACAACAATGATATATTCCTTTTGAGGAATACCTTTAAAAGTGGGTCTGATTCGTAAATAATAAAAGAGAAAATTTGGAAAACTCATTAGCAGCCATCTAGAAAGACGTATGCGGGAAAAATTGCAACATCTGTGATCCCCGTGCCCTTCTGGCAGTACAACTGTCTTCGAATTTTCAAGTCCTGGGTTCGCACATCATCATTAAAAAAACGAGAGCTGAATGAAGCGCTTCTGTCTTCTGTAGACTAATTTTTGGGGTTATTACTTGGGATCCCTTGCAATTTTCGGAACCAAAAACCATTAAAATTCGAAACGCAGACATTTGCATTTAATATTCCCATCATGTTTTCTGAGTTTACTCCCTTGCGACCAGTGAATACGGCCAACTATCTTTACAAAATCTTCTCGCGATGGACATTAAAATGCCTTACAATGGTTTTCAGACGTTAGGTTATGTGGTGTTAGGTTATGCGTTATGTTATAGCCGTTAGGTTATGCGCAATATGATGCGCAAATGTTTGAATCAACATGTCTTTACCACATTGTGGTATCAAACAATCGGCGAAATCATGTGCGCTTCAGAAAAGAAAACTCCGGGCTCGATCCCAACCACTGTCGATCATTTGTCCTTCATTTTATAAATCTGCAAACAGAAATTCTATTTATATTTGTACTTTTCTTGGAAAGAGTGTCTGATAGTTTTGATCCTTTTCTTCCGGTTACACGTGAATAAGTTCAATTATCAATGAAAACATCTGAAGAAAAACCATATCTTTAGATACATGTGAAAAACAATATTTTGCAAATAAAATGTTTGAATCAACATAGCTCTCTGTACCTAGACTTGAATAGGATGGATATTAAAAGCACTCACAATGACTAATGGGTGTTATACTTCTTCTACCTACTGAATTAAAATAGTTATCTTCTGTTGTTATAAGTAAATGCTGGGATCAAACCTGTAAACCACCACACTAAAATTTTGTGGACTTACCATTAGACTTAACTACATATTAACAACTGTGTGTGGTAATGAAACTGTGGATAAAACTACATTATATACTGAAACCACCAAATAATCTATTCGATATTGCTTTCTCTTCACGATGACTTTCATAAGGACAGCAGGTATTATATTCGCCTCTCAGTAAAGAGGATGGAGTTAGAATCTAAAAAACTTAAAGAGAGTGAATGCTTTGTATAAATTATAAATAATATAATTTTCTATCACTCAATTTTCAACAGCCAAGTAATCTAATTTATAAAACACTGATACTCGATAACATTTATCATTAACAAACATTGCAGACATAAATAACAACAGAAAATTTAGCAATCTTAATATTATGTTTAAAATAATAAATAGTAACTTTAGAAATATGCATTTTTAAATTTCATTGGTACTTAATTATTAAAAATTATAAATTCTAAGTTTTAAAAATGATAACGGTAAAATTATTTCATTAAATATAAATGCATTAAATTTTAAATATCACATTCTTTCTTTTAACTTAATAACAATATTTATTAATTTAAAAGGAAGAATGTGTAATATTTAAAAGATAATGAATTTAGTAATTGTGTTATTAAATATAAATTCATTACCTTTTAAATATTACATTCTTTCTTAATAAATACTGTTATTAAGTTAAAAGAAAGAATGTAATATTTAAAAGGTAATGAATTTATATTTAATAACACAATTACTAAATTCATTATCTTTTAAATATTACATTCTTTTAACTTAATAAATACTGTTATTAAGTTAAAAGAAAGAATGTAATATTTAAAAGGTAATGCATTTAGTAGTAAAAAATTAATAATATTCAACAGAAAAAATAAACATCATATAGAAATAAAAACTTATTACAATTGTACAGATATTACAAATATCACTTAATTATTAATTTTCATTACATCGGGTGTAAATAAAAAAATGATATTTGCTTGTGAGCTACAAAACGTTCCAAATTCTTTGAGAAAAAATTTCAAAAAAAAAAAAAAAAAAAATAGCAAATTCAAAATAAAATATTTTTATTTTAAGGTCAATTTGATAAGTTTTTAAAAAAAGCATCACTATTTTCAATACAAAGTTAAATCATTTTAATATCGAGCGTTTTCAATTTCTAAAGAAAATTGACCTCAATCAAGAGAGATTGCTTGAAAAGTTCTGGTTTTATTACTTGGAAGTGCATAAGGTGCAGTTTTTAAGCTTGAAAGTACTGAAGACGGACACATGCCGAACTTTAGTACTTAGATTTGAACTCCATGGTTTAAGATATTGACGTGAATTTATTTTCTAAATACAATGAAATTTATGTGTATGGAAAAGCAATGGATTTATAGAATGTATCTTCATTAAATGCAATCGGTTATTACCTTGATGAATTTAAGTAGAAGTTATTATTTCTTTGCTGTAAAATTCTTTAATTTTGAGAAAGATAAGCCGTGAAAATTATTTATAATTGAAATTGGTAGATTAATTAATGGAAATAAAGTAAAATATATCCTTTTAACCCTTAACTGTGACATATATTTCAGAAAAATGGACTAAAAACGGAATATTTTTTGGCTGTTTAATTTTATTCCTATATTATTATAAGAGTTAAAAAATGCTTTTTTTATTACAAAAATAAAGTTTTAAATACAATAACTACTATTTTTACAATTTTTACATACACATAAAACATGGATTACACATACATGTTATTCATACTGAGAAAATTAAACGAAATTTTGAAGCTAAATATATAACTAGTATAAACTTGTATAATATAAAAACACAACAATATGATTTTCAATACAAAAATTTTACAAATCTTTTACAGAATGGTATATCCCAAAACAAGGTATTGCTCAAAAGCCTATATACTGACTTTTTACAATAAACTCTGTCTCATGCCTTATTCTCTTCCCTTGTTCATCGGTTTTACCACAGCATATAAAACACTGCCTGGTTGGAGTAGATTTTTTCCCCCATTGATGGGATGTGTTCTGAAAAGTGTCGACCTGTGAGGCGCAGTAAGCTTACACTAGGACGCCTTGGTCCTAGTAGTTGAAGATTTGGTTTATTTAGTTCAAAATTTGATTTCCTGAAGCTCATATTTTTCGCACCTCCTGCTGAAGTGTGCAAAATAAAGGATTTATTTGTATAACGCCTGGTGCAGGAGATGAAAAAATATTTTCTAGTAATATTTTTTACATCCTTTTCTAGCAACCGCAAGTCTGTTAGATGTTGATCGACTTTAACATCACCTCCCATAGTGTTGTTGTAGTCATGGACTACCTTCAGAACCAAAGTTGGAATTGGTAAAAAACCAGGACCATTTGTGTCAATTATTAGGAAAATAGGGAATTAAGCATCCTAAAGTAGAAACGAAATCATCTCGGACTCCACAAAATAGAAACGTTAATTTTTCTTCTGCCCGAACTGAGCTCGGGCATCACAAATACTGCAGGCAGTAATTGCCCGAACTGAATTCGGGCGACACTGGCATGGAGTTAAGCAAAAATTTATGAAAATTTTGACAAATCACTAATTCAAATACTTCATTCAATGCCATCATAAGTGTGTAATCAAATTAATAATCTAGTTAATAAATAATTAATGCAATCTAAATCATGTAATAAGATCACAAAGTGAAATATTTGGCATTCCAGTCTTTATGTTCTTAATATTATTTAACTTTCATCTTATCTAAATCATACAATGCGATCATTCAGCTAAATATTTAGCATTTGAATCTATTGATGTGCCAAATATTTAGCTATAAATAATTTTATATATAAATATTAGCTATAAATAACAATAAATTCTATCTAAATCACACAATACGATAATAAAGCAAAATATAATTGAGTCTATTTACTTTCTTAACAGTAACATAGTTTGGATTTTCTTTACTTCGCTTTCTTTCTTATAGTACTATAAAATTATAATAGGTATTAATTTTTCGTTTTTATTAACGTCTTTCATGTGAATTTACTTTTAAGGTATTTAAAATTCGTGTATTTATATTGCGGTAAAAGGCAGGCATATTATCCATACTGGGGAACATCTGCTTGTAGTTCTTCCAGTAGAACAGATAATATAATGACTTCTAGTAGGAAAAATGAAGCAGTGTACACTGGTGATCAAATCTTATGCAACAGGTGTTTTTTGTCATCCGAAAAACATGAAATTTAGAAACAAGAGACAGGATTTTGTCTTAAGCAATGAAGAAAGCATTGTTGCGCAAAATGAATACATTTCATAAAGGTATATATTTTTTTACAAACCTTTTGCTTCTAAAATTTTTGCTTTATTTTTAATGCAACATTTTATATTCTATTTTTCCAATAACAGGTGTTTTGATGTAAGTAGGAAACATTTTCATTTGTTAATTTAACCTATTTTATCAATTTTGCAATCTTTATTTCAAGTTAAAATGAACATCAGTTCAAGAAAGAAAGAAAAATAAAATTCAATTTATGCTCTGTGGAAGACTACTTTTCAATAAACACAAGCAGATTAGTAGGTTTTTGTGTTTTAGTTTCTAATGCAATCTACTTAAATTATAATGAAAGCGAGTATGTTTTTCGTCGCATATGCCACATAATCCATAATTCTAAATTTTAATTTTTTTTTTTTTTTTTTTTTTTTTTTTTTGCGATGAAGAAATGTTGCCAAGATGACATAACGTGACGTGCACGATGAAGTAATTACTAGGGTTACCGAAATAGAATTTTCTGCATAATTCTTATAGGTCTCCATATGTATGACGTAATAAATACGAAGTTTCCAGATACATAAAAAATCCGCCAAAAAATTGCCAATCTCAGAATTTTGGCATCATGGATTATACGGCACCTGTGCCTGTTTTTCAAGATTTGGAGCAATTAAACTCAATGGCATGACAGTCCATGTGGGGGCCTAGGCCTATAATGCCTATTTTCACGACCGAGATACTTTTGGGTGCGAAGCATATATCCCGGTTAGGTTGTCAGCCTAACGCGAACCTCAGTGTTTAGTTTACACCATGTTAGTTACTTAGATTTATAGACCAATTAAAGGGATGAAAGGCTGAGTCGACCTTGCCCAGCTAGTGGATCAAATAACATTCTATGTAAAAATACAAGTTATGAAATTTTATCAATCTCAAATTATGTCTCATAAATATGCAAATGATATTAGAAGAATAGTAATCCAATTTTTGTAAAAATTATTACAATAAAAATCAGTTTTTTCCTTAGTTTTCCTTCCTCGGGTTGAAATACAAACAAATTGATGACAACAAAATTCATAGGCAACAAATTGTTTTGCTCATTAACAAAACAATAATGAATCTTATAATATAGATCACCTTTATATTTACTGGAAATAAAGCTTTTTTGTACAGGTAAACGGCAATAAAGGTGAAATGTTTGTGGTCACTATTTACATGTAAGGTACGATCAAAAAGTTTCCTTTTATGGTCATTGACGCAATGTTTACGCAAATTAACACGTTGCTGAATTTTTTTAAAATAACCCCCAATGTCTAGACATGGGATTATTGTGAAATTCACTTATTTCCAAAGAACAGATAGAAAATACTGAACTTTAATAATGGCGACTTTATTTACAAATGCAACCAAACAACATCAACATTTTTTTCTTCAAAAAATAGACTGCTGTTACGTTTGTTTTGCTGTTGTTTATAAAAATAATTTTTTGTTGTTTATAAAAGGACAAAAACTGATAGACATTTTAGTATGCTTGTACATCTACCATGTAAATCCTGTCTCTGCTTATGCAATGCCTAGTTTAGACAACTAAGAAACCTTTGAAAATTTGATAGCTTAAGTCAGACAAAGAAGTTTAGTAAGCAGTTCTCGACTTCTTCAAGTTGAAGAAAAAAGAGTTTTATTAAACGGAGATATTTAACTTGGGTGAAAACCAGTGGGACGCTTCCCTAGATGCGTATAACAATTTTTTATGTCTGGCAATTTCTTATAATTGTACAGCCGTCTACCGAAATCTCTTTTGATTTTGTCTAATAAAATAATATTTATAAAACAATACATTCCACCCATTTTGTAGTTACTTCATTGACATTTGTACAAACGTACACCAATGTTATAAGCCCTTTTCATAGGACAGTCAGATAAAATAATCAAAATTTTCTTGTGAATACAAGTTTTCCATTCAAAGATTGACTCATAGAGCCAATAATACATTTAACATATTATCAGTTTCAGTCTAAACTAAATTATGGCTTGTTTAAACTATGAAAAAAGTTTATGTATCTTCTGTATTATGATTTGAATTTTCAAAAATGATAGCATTTTTTGTGAATTCTTCATCAAAACTTTAGCAAATCTCTCCATGAAGAACACATGCATCGTGATTCATTGACACAGTCGTTGAATAAGGCATGCAGTAGTAGTTTATATAAGCATGTATATTAAATATGAAGTTTCGCAGACATTGAATGATAGAAATAGATTCTATAAAGCAATATTTGGTTGTGAGAGTACTGCAGTTTTAAAATAAATATTATCCAGTTCCCTTAATCGTAAAAATTACTTAAATTATTTTTAAATGTTAATCAAATTTCTTTGAAAGGATGGAAGTACGTAATTTTGTTATTTATTATCAAAAAAAAATAATTATAATTATAATGTAATTGATTTCTTTTATGAAAAATATGTAAATTATTGATTGAATAATTAAACGAATAAACATGATTTTCAATAAATGCTCTTTGTAGACGAAAAGAGTGTGAATTTATAATAAAAAATATGAAAAATGTAATTTAAGATATAGTTTCTTGCATATTCCTTTAAAAAATAATAAAAATATAAGTAATCTATATATATATATATATTTAAAATATTTATTTTTTTGGTTGTAAAATATTTTTTATTATTTTGACTTTGTAAAATAAATTCAATAAAAATACTATGTAAAAACAAAATGTATTTTCAATCAAAACAAAAATAATATTCCTCAAATTAATCATAAAGCGAAACATTATTTTTAAAAAAAATGTTTATATATATATATATATATATATATATATATATATATATATATATATATAACAAATAAATCATAGTTTAAAATAAATAATTTATTTTTAATCCTTTAAACATATTTAAGTACATAAAAGTATATCATTGATTTCAGTTACAAACAACAAGTACTGATAATGAATAATTTAACGTAACAAAATATTTTCGTAAATAAGTACCATTGATTTCAGTGAAGGAGCATCAATATATCTTCACTGCACGTTGCCCACAGTTGGACTTGACAATTAAAAAGAAAACTGCTCTGAAAATCTTCGTAGTTAAGAACTAGAGAGCAAAGAAAAGATCCCCAAGTCTTAACTTGCTACCCCAGAGTTACCATTTCACTTGAAAATTTTCACGACTACGACGTATTCAAACGTACTCGAACTGGCTTCAGGGAGCATAAAAATTTTCTACTTCGCGTCTGGATTTGAACTCCTTATCACTTGACAATGAGAAGGACACCCTGAACAGTCAGATTACCAAAGCCGCCCATTGGGCCCCATTCATAAATGACAAGTATTACGCATGAATAATTTAAAATAACGATATATATACGTAAATAAAAGTACCGTTGATTTCAGTTGTAAATGGTAAGTATTAAACATGGATAATTCAAAATATCTCGTTGATGCAATCGTCATTTTGCTTACAACTGAATTTTACAGAATAATTATTGGTTCACTTTGATTTCTGATTCATAAGTCACTTCAGTATCTGATTCATAATTATTAGATAGTAGAGAAAATGAAATCTTTCCAAAACGCATTATTGCTTAAAATCTTTCTTTATGTTTCTGTGTATATATAAAATAATAAAATTTTTTATAAAAAAACGAATTGACTTATAATTAAAGGATACAAAGAAATATATTTTCTGTTTAAAATTTCGGTATTATCAATTTAAATTGAGAAAAGCCAAATAATTTTTCTGGTGGTTAAAATCGTCAAATTATTGATGAAAACAACCCCATTTACAATGATTTCAAATCGTATAATTTTCATTTCAGACAGATCATAATTGAAGTTAAACCTAAGAACAATACCAGCTGATACAAAGCTGAAAAAGCTTTGAAGATGAGACAATGATTTCAACTTATTTACTCTTGAGTATATTCGACTTTGCCATTTATAATTTAAGCTCTTGATTTAAGAAAAGATCAACTCTCTAATTCCTTCCACAATATTCGAGATGCAGAAAAAGAAACGTCTACTTCTTATTCAGGCACTGCCTTCTAATTCAATCATTGCAAAAAGGCGAAGTGATTGCGGACAAAATGCAGCATACCGGCCGCCTTCTGGGCAAAACCGCGTTAAAAGAATCCTTCATCTAACTATTGAAATTAAAGGTAATCATGGCACTCACATTTAAGAAGTCATCTCGGCTCATCCATCACGTTGAATAGGAGAAAACCCCTTTAGAAGACTAATTCATTTCTCCTTTTTTTTTTTTTTGCCAAATGCCGCCAATGGAGGCGAAATAAAAACAAGCAAGCACAAACACGCCTCATAAAATGTTGCAGTATTCTTTTGATGATCAAATACCGGAGCAGTTGTTTAAGTTTTCGAAAAAGGGAGGATTAACATACCTCTTTTATTATAAACTCAAATCAAGCCTCCAGGCTTGGAACCGATTTCTTAACAACTCAATTCTTGGCGTAAATGGCAAGTTTGTGGAGGGGAGAAGGGGGAGAAATTTCACTCGAAAGACGCCCGTTTGGCTCGATTTATTTTTTTATTATTTACTTTTCTCGTTCTTCTTTGTAAATTACAGCTCGAAGTAGTTTCAGACGTCAGCTTATCGCGTTATCTGACAGGCAGGACTGAGAAAAATTCAATTAACCATTAGAAAAAAAATAATAAAAAAAATTTAGGAGCGTTTTTCTTTAAAATAAATCTAATGATGATAATCAAAACAAGAAAATAAAAAAATAAAAAACTCGAAGGCTTATAAGTGGAAATTTTTTTCCCTCTAGGTTTACAGGATCAAATAGAACTCATTTTTTCTCTGAATTTTGACTTAATGTGAAGTTGGAGCACATATGAGATCTCATACCATAAGAATGAGCTTTAATTTCTAGCTCACCGCCGACATAAAGAACTGAAGATGAAGTGTCAGTCAATGTCTTTTAAGGTCTGCTAATAGATTTGCCCTTCCACACGTAAATTTTACCATAATTGAGTAAATCATATATGAAGTTGACGAATGACTTTCTCTGTTGAAAATAATTCATTTTAAGGAACAAGTTTAAAATAATGCATATTTTCAAACATTTTAGTCTGACTTTTTAGTCATTATAAATAATTATCACTTCTGATGAGGAAAAGCAATTTTATTAGTCTCATTTAAGTTACGAATACTTTTTGTAAACACCCCCTAGAATCGGTATTACTATCTTTCTTATGTATTTCATATTAATCATAGTCTAATATTATTTAGTCACATTGCTGCCACTCCATTCAATGAATGTAAATAAATATTAAAATTTTTTTCAGTTAAAACTTTGTTACCATTATCAGCTCGCATTTATCGGTATACATTCTCAACATATATTTCATATTTAGAAAAACTGGAATTCAAACACAAAATTTTCATTTCATCCTCATCTTATTCACTAAGGTTTATATTTTACTTTGTAAATTAATAAACAACGAGCCCAAAAGTGAATCCAAAATACTATGAATAGCACAAGCAGTTAAGCAACGTGTCATATTTCCGATTAATTTATTTCATTGAATACGTATAAAGAACTGATGTTTCACGTAATTAACAAAAATGCAAACGAAGTATATTTTACGGTGAGGTTTTTTTATGATGATTTTGTTTCCAAATTATTATTATATATATATATATATATATATATATATATATATATATATATATATATTATTCAAGTTTTCTCCTTCAACCGAAATAAAATGTATATAATGCAGTAAAATTATTTATTTCCTAATTACAAAACTGATTACATAAAAAGATGATAAGAATAATAAAAAAGTATGTGAACTATACTATGCACCTTTAAACTGAAAACTTCTTTTCAAAATGTTTTTAAGCGAAAAAAATTGACATTGCAATGCATTTAGCAAAGGAGTTAACAAAAAATAAATGCTGATTAATTAGACTAATTTATAATAGCTCTATTTACTTTACATATTATTCTTTTTTAAAAAAGGATAGGTATAAAATATCTCAAAATTTGACATTTGTTGCATGGTTTACATATTTTATTGTGCATTTTAAGGAACTGTATAAAGGTTTCAGCTTAAAATATAACAGTTTAATAATATTATGTGATAAATTTTACATTTCGCACTAATTTTTATTTAATAATACGTTTGCAAAAACATTTGGTTTTCATAAACACTGAAGATGTTGTCATTGATTTATTTGTATCTTGATATACGTATAATAAATACTTGTCATTTTGATTTCAGTTTATCATCGAAATAAAATTTAAGCTCAAAAATGAAATGCATACAGTTAAATATATTTCCCCAATGGAGATAAAATTAGTATTTGTTAAAATTAATTATTTATTTAGGTTTTTCTTTCAGCTACTTTAAAGAAGTCAATTTAGATACAAAAATTATCAGTTTTTAGCAAAATGCTGTGGATTTAACAGTTTTTTATTTTTCTTTCTTAAAAGTTATTTTGCATAAATGCAACTTTGTTCAACGGAATAAGAGAAATTCATTACCATTCTAGACCGAATAACTAAAAGAATGAAACAAATTTGTGAAAGAAAGATAATAATAGTATATTCTGTAATATCCCCGCAGATTTTTTCATACTATTCTATAAATCTTTAAATTTTACATTTTAAAATTCTATAAACTACATTACCGAAATTTAAAAAAGAAAGAAAATAAGAAAAATGAGAGCGAAGATACAAATCGTGGTTGAAGATATTTTAGAAACTGTTTTTTCTAATATATTACAGTAATTAATAGATATTTTCAAACAAATAATGCAATTTTCTCTAGATAACGAATATTTCTTTACGGAAAACTTATGTAATAGTTAATTTTTCCTTTAATAAAAAATATGACAATAAAATGCCATTTTGATACACTGGAAAACAGTTTTAGACGAGTCGAAGATGGAACCTACGAATTTTCTAGCCAAAGTCTGGAATGTGCTAACTTTTTAAGTGTTAGATTTGCATATTCTGAGACAAAGTAAACACACATTCCTTATGGTAAATTTACCTCACACGATTATAAAATATTATAATATTTTAAAAAATAAATCATTAATGCGAAGATGTTATTACTCATTTATGTAAAAAACACGAAGTAAATCGGAGAGAATTACTATAATAAATTTTTTCAGTTGCAACAATCATTAACCCTGATTCAATATATTCATTATTATCTCAAGCGAAAATGGATTAGCGCGTGATAAGGAGATAGACGGAAAATATCCGTCGATTCATTTGATATCCAAATATGAGGGCATCAAATATATCATTGCATTATTTCCAAGCACTGGAGGAGTTATCTGCAACATAATTCATGAACAAAATTATGAACCGTCAAATCAATTTTAAAGAGTGATAATAGACCGATATAGCAATTACAAACACACTGTTTACGAACTTCATGGCTTCGTTCCAAAATTTTGAGAGGCTGAAAAGCAATTTATTCATGAAAACAATTCCTGCTTCAGTTTACTTAAGTAATTAACACCTTTAAGTAAAAAAAACAAATCGTTATTTTAAATGAAAATATCATAAATATTATCAACAACAAATTTTCACTATATGTTAATCATATTTATGAAATATGCATTAAAACCAAAACACTTAAAAAGGACTATCATTTTAAAACCATTGAAAGCATTTTCTTTCTTTCAAATTAGAGAATCATCATCTATGAAATTGAAGTGATAATTCATTTATTAATTCTTTATTAAACATATTAATTGTATATCATATATATATATATATATATATATATATATATATATATATTCATGACAGAAGCCTCAACTTTTGGCAAAAACTATTGCATTTTTAAATTTTATGCAATACTTGGTAATAAATAAAATACCATAATAGCAAAAGTTCCTATTTCCCTTAAAACTGTTTCCGAAAGTCCGGTCATCGCTTCTCTTTCGAAATTAAAAGCGCTTCATCCGGGACCTTTGAGAACTCGAAACTTGCTCGATGCCGATCAACCTCAGATGCAAATGCGGACAGAGGACTTAATTAAACGCCCTCCCGCTTGCTCTGCCCCCATTCCCTCGGACCCCTTTCCACCAGCAGGTAGTTAATCCCGCCATTGTTGTCGCGGTCCCTCACCACACACCCCCAATGCAAGGCCTCCGTTCTTTTCTTCTTTTCTCTTCTTTGGAAGATTAGGCTTTATCAGAGTGGCAACACCTCGTATCTTGCGCTGCCAGGAGTTGACAGGGGGGAAGGGGGTTGGCTGGTGTCTTAATTGAGGGAAGCTTTTCCCTCTACCTCCACATGTGGAAGGATGAAGGGGTGGGGGAGTGATATCACGTGGAAAGGAGGAGGAGGAAGAGAATGGTTTTCTGGGGATTAAGTGGCGCATGAATGTGGGAGATATGGAAAATGTGGGACTAAAGCCTTTTCGGCTTGACCTCCTGGAGTCAAAGAGAAGTATATAAATATATACAGCTCCCATTAGATTAGAAAAACTATTTCTTACAGGTGTTATCCCACAGAATTTTTTAATGTGTTTCATATGTTATAATAATATTTGCTTAGTGTGAATTATAAACCAAATAAAGAGAAACAGAATTGCTGTCGATATATAAATTCCAACAAAACCTATTAATAAATTGGAAGCGTGAATTAAAAACTTTCATGGACCGACTCCCACTTCCTTTTCATTGCATATTCTTCATTATATCAATTTTCAAAGTGTAGATAATGCATTATATAATAAATAATAAATACAGGAAATCATATTGGATAATATTATTACTGTTTAAGATCTTATTTGCGAAATTTATAGAACTTCATCAATATCCGAAACTAGGTAAAGAATATTTTCTTCTTTATTTTTTAATTATATTCCATTCTTTTCCAAAATACATGAAAAAAAATATCTCAGTGAATACCTAAATGAGAAATAATTATGTGAATTTCCACATTAATCTCAGCAAATAGAAAAAAAATTTTAAGATTGTAGAGCTTCCCTATTCAGACAGCAAAACAGCTTTGTTTAAAATAAAAAGAATTTTCCTACATTTGAGTATTATGCATCATATTTGGGAATGTTATAATAAAATGGCGGTAAACTTATAAACAAACAACATAAATGAGTTACTAATTATTATAAGCTGTACTTACTCATTCATTTTCCAGTCTTGTTGGAAACTTAATCCTTATCGCATGAAATGAAATCACAATGAAGTAAATGATTTATTTCTTTATATTTTGTTCTAAATATTACGGAGTTAGCAGAACACTACTTGTCGATTATAAAATATTTAGGTTTGTTGAGCTAAAATGAAATAAAAATCATAGTTAGAAATCATTAATAGAAAATTAAAACTATGCATAGAGTAAAATAAATGAAAAAAAATAATATTAGATAACAATAAAAAAAAATATACTATTATTCTCATTTTAAATCAATAATTTTCAAATTTAAATAAATTTAAAAATGAAGTTGGTTATCAGAAGTATGTAAACTTGTACTTCGATTTTATAGTTATAATATTAAATTATTAAAACTATTTCGTTCTTACTAAATGTTTGGAGACAAATATATATTTAGTTATGTGCTTCTTGTATTGATAGGTTTTCAATTTAATTATATCTCTAAATTTATATTTCTGTCACTAATTAATTTAACATAAGTTAGGGATAGAAATATGAAACATTTTTTTCCTTGAATAAGTCAACGAGTTTCAATTTAATGTCACTCAACAAAACTGTTTGTTTTTAAATACTGTTGGTAAGTAAATTTAACGATACTGTTTAGCATGTTAATAGTAATCGTAATGAGAATTCTTACTTTTTTTAATATTATTTACTTTTTTTAATATTTTTTAAATTTTTTTACATCTTAAAAACTGCAATTATTTTTTGGAGTAAATATAGGGTTCCTTTAAAAGTCATATTTTGAGTAAAAAGTTGCGATTAAAAAAAATAAAATTAAAAAATGAATTTGTTTATTATTTACAAGTTATTAGCAGTCAATTCGTGATTTAAAAATAATGTTAGATTTTTATAAAATTTAATATGAAAAATTTTTTAATTAAATTCCAATTGATATTTTTACATTACATATTACTAACTGGATTATCAAACTATCTAACATAAATACATTCATTTAATCGGATTCAAATGTTTAATAATGCTACAAAATTAAGCAATAACAACTTAAAAAAAATTCCTGTTTAATTTTTAATATACTGTATTTTCTTATGTGTGTGCGTCTGTTATTATCAAACAATACAATACATAATTCTATAATAAGAAATTTTTGTTAACTCAAATATAAGATTCGAATTTTTTGGTACTTTTAAGTTTTCAATCTGTATCAAATTTTAACATCTAATTATTTTACAATACCTTCACTAGATGTTTTCTAATAATGTTTGCTGGCCTATTATACAGAAAATTTTAATTTTTCTAATATAAACATTAATAATCCTTTTTCAAGTGAACTTAACTTAAGCCTAAAAAAATAATTCTAAATAAACCAATTTTTGTTGGTGTTAATTATGATACTTGGACAATCCAAACTCGTTCTGCCGATGGCTATGCAAATTTAAGTTAGAAAGGTGCACCTTTTATTTTGACCAAAGCATCAAAAAAGTGAAAGTAGGAGTTTGCTTTAAGACTCTTCCGACAGATGGCGCCAGCAGAAATCCCAGTTTCTTAATTTTGACATTGATCTGGAGAAGAAAATATTCTTCAGACCATTACAGCTATCGTAACAATCAATTTTTAATAGCTATAATGTCAGTAATATTTATTTTAATTTTGTAAAAAGTATTTTTAATATTTTTGTAAAAAAAAATTTCTGATATCAAGTAATTTCATTGCAAATTGAACTCATTCCTATATACTATAAGCAAAAAATTATAAATTTTCTATTTAAGAAAAATTTCTTTGCCAAACTAGTCGTGAAACTTTGAATTGAGGGAATATGCAACAAAAAATAAACTTATAATAGTAAAATATAAACCATAAAATTATCTTTATCCTGTAAGTAGATTTATATTATTTTCTACACGTAGGTGAAACGAGGGTTGATTTCTAAAAGATATCTGTAATTACCACTGGAGCAATGTGAATAATTATTTGCAGCGCCTGAGATGAGTAAATTCATAAATATTAGAACAATCCAGAGATCATTTTAAAAAGAATTTTTTCTAATAATATTACAGAAATGATAGCACGCAATATATTTTATCTTACAACAATAATAGCTTATTTGTCCTTTGCTGCTGTTAGTACCACTAAGTGAAAATTACATTATCTGGAGATTAGTAGCTTTACAATTTCAGTTCAACAATGTATGAATTTCATTTCAATATTAATCGTGGATATATAGAATATTTTAAAATGTTGGTAATAGTCAAGTTAGCTTTGATATTCATTAGAGTGATAGGATAGAAACAAACAATTAATTGTCACAACTCTTTGATTTAGTCCACTGCATCTTGAATCTCCCATTTGTACTATAAATTATATTTCGACAACGACTGTTAAGTATCGTATTAATTATTCACCAATACTTTTTTCCTTCGTGACGCGCCTGAATTGCAATAAAGTAGAATTAAATTTCTCTCAAAAGGAAACGCACAATTTAGTAAGCGATGATAAACAAATACGTGAATAATAAACAAGTATGTTTTGCAACACTTTTATTTTTGTATGTGAAGGTTTAGGATAATTCTGTATATGAAGGTCGGTACGGAATCTTCGATTCAGTAGTGTTTGCGAATTCATTTATCATCTGATGTGAAGATGGTTCTGAATCCATTGTATAAATCCTAATTTTTGTACTTAATATACAAATATTTGAGTACTTCTTAACTATTTTTAAATAAGTACATATTTAAGAGAAATACATATTTTTATATTTCTTGATAAACGATAATACACCTTTTTTGGTAAAGTTTCAAAATATGTTTATATATTTTCCATATGAGATACTTTGATTTTGAAGTTTCAAAAAAATAAATAAATAAAATATTTCAAACAGAATATTCCAATGCAATAAAATGCATCAATTCTGTTTCTTTTTAATCATGGTATCATTAAATATACTATACATCTATTATTTTTTTTAACTGTGAGCAAATTGCCTTTTCATATTAGGAATACGATTTTTTGCACAAATTTAACCTTAAAATAATCGTAATTATTGTATTATTATGATATATGAAACCTTACGTTAAAATAGATAGGTTCACGTTTTCATTTTGACAACTGCAAAATATGTAATATGTATAAATTATGACTATAAAAATTACATTGTTTGATAAATGAGGTTAATTTTTGGAAAGTTCTTCTAATGCATATTTTCCAAAACTAAATTCTAATATTGCAATTCTTTATTTTTAAAAATTTTTCCTTAATTTTAATTTTTGTAAAATTCTCTTGAACTTTTACGTTAAATAATTTATTAATTTATCACAACAGATATTTAAGAGTTTTACGCTTCAAGATTATTTTTAAAGTTTAATAATCGGTAAAACATAAGTTTAACATTTTTAAATTCGTACAAAAAATTTAAATTTTAATTTAATAAATTAAAATTTACAGTCTAATATTTGTCAAAGGTATAATTCCTTTTTATTCTCAATTTTTTTACTCCAATATATCTTTATTTTTTCTATAAAAGTAATGAACAGTAACTGCTTAAAAACTATAATAAATATGTATCGTTAAATTTGTCCGAAAGGCAACAGTTCTTTTTTCTTCTTATTTTTTCACTTTTTTTAATTAAATACAAAAAATGATGCAACAACCGGTACCCGCAAAAATATATTTCAATTTACGGAAATGGATAAACCGATAAATGCATCGAAAATTTCCTGTTCTGCCC
The DNA here is from genome assembly GCA_030067965.1 of Latrodectus elegans. NCBI lineage: Eukaryota > Metazoa > Arthropoda > Arachnida > Araneae > Theridiidae > Latrodectus > Latrodectus elegans. The sequence goes on from CM057813.1 coordinate 35,872,204, forward strand.
CCGCGTATTTTCCAACCCCTCATGAAATAAAATATTAATATTGAAAAGCAAGGAAATAAAACGCGATCTTGGCGAACGGCGCCTTTACAAAAACCATTCATTGTGACAAGCATTCAGGACCTCCAATGGAAGATGAGTCTTTTCAAAAAAAGAAAAAAAGAAAAAAATAATAATAAGTAAATAAAAATAGAGAAAAAAATGAGGTAAAATGGTTTGTAGATGGAAAGGGGTGAACGAGGTTCATTTTCCAGAGAAGGGGTTTTTTTGAGTTCTTAGTATGACGTCCTTGCAAATGTTCGAAATGTCGTTCGTTTTGGTAATAGATGACTACTTTTGCGCAGACGATTATTTGTAAAGCCGAGGAAAAATTCAGATTTTTTTTTTTCTAAGAAAAAGAAATTACTGTTTTATATTTTCATTTCGTGTGGAAAAGGGTTGTAAAACTTCATTGCTTTTCGAAGAGTTTATACTTTTTTCGTTTTCTTTTTTAGAATACTTTTTACTGTGGTTTGTATGAACAAGTTTGGCAAGATGAATTATCGTCTGTCTTTTCCTTTTGTATTTGCTGAAGTAGAATAAGCCTTTTTATTGTGGAATACGTTTTGTAAGCGAAAGTGAAAAATGATACAAGGTGTATTTCTGCCGATTGTTGTTATTAATTGAATTTATATAATATCTTGTTTTTTAGAAACTTTGCATGATTTTGTGTATTAAAACCACGGAATTCAATGTGTACTATAGTTACTAAATCAAACGAATTATGATATAGAAATAAATGTTTATTATTATTTTATTTATTTTAGTTTTTTATAGATGAGTGTTTCTTATAAAAAAAGCATTTAATAATATATGTTGAAGCATATTAAGCAAACTATTTTAAAAATATTATAAAAACAATTTTTTTTATAAATTTTCTCTTGTTCAATCTTGTTCTGTAAATAAAGAAATTGTTTCTAACCACCGTTTTGATGCACTTGTATATTTAAAAAACTTTATTTAAAAAAACATAAAAACCATTATTGCAATATACATTGTGTTTTTAAAATGGATGAGAAAAAAATTTTACAATTTCATTATACAATTTCAATAATTTCCCCTCCGAAGTGTTTTGCAATCCAACGAATGTATGAATATGTTTTAAATTCTAAAGCATCATTAAATAATGAACAGTTTTTAAAGAAAGAAAATATATTATTTATACATAATGAAATTTACTTAAAATTTAAACTTCCTCATTTAAATAGCATAAATATCACTTATAAAAGATTTTTATACAAGTACTTCATTTTGCTTTGTGGTATAGAGTGATATATTTAACTTCAGTCTGTATAACATCACCTAAATATGATTATAAATGTTCTAGAATTTTAAGATGTTCTCAAATAAATAATAAGAAATATTGTTTATTTGAGAATAAATAATAAAAAATATATAAAATAATGAAAAAATAAGAAATATTTTAAAAAAATATGCAACAGTGAAATTTAAAAGCATACAAAAATTAATAACAGTGACATATTTTTATAAGACTACATTTGAACGAAGGATTGCATATTAAATGTGTGAAAATTAGTAGCATAATAATTTTATAGTTTTATTTATGATACAGTTTTTAACAATTAACCAGTTTGATTAATTAAATATAAAATTGATGACCATTCCTAACATACAAACTTCAATAAATTTTGAAATTTATAATCAGATATAAGACTAAAATTTTATATGAAGTTTTTATATACATTTTAATAGTATCCATCAATATTATAATACATAAACATTGTTATTGTATTCAATTTAAATGCTTGAAAAATTTGGATACAAGACATTATTACTTTGATATACAAACACATTGACAATTATTTTATCAGTTTTTACAATCAATTAAGTGTCGAAATGTGTTTTTTTTTTTTTTTAAGTAAAGAAATACTAATATTTTTGTGTAGATCTAATCTCAAATAAAGGTTTCTGATAAAAAAAAAAATTCAATATATATAGGGTATATTATCATTGATTGGATATGTGTTTCCATTAAAAAAAAAACTCAAGGAAAGGACAAACATAGTGTATGAAAGTTACAACTCTTGAAAAGATTGCACAATATGAATTAAATAATAATGGAGGAAAATTACCAAATGCATATTATTAAATAGATTGACAGTGAAATAAAATAAAAATAGTTGACACTATTGATCAAGTTACAAATACAGATGAAAAAAATGTAATGTGGTTAAATAAAAAAAAAAAAAACTTTTAAAAATATAACCAAAGTTGATCAGAGTAGTTGAAATAAATTCAAGCCCAATACATCAATACATACAAGGAACATAATATTTTAGATGCACATAGCCAGCTATTTTCATCAGAAACAATGTAGTCCAATTTTATGCAAAGTTTTAAACAAATTCTCTGGGTGAAATTTTAGTGTTACTTCAATATTCACAAAACTTTTCTGTTTCGGTCTCGTAAAAACATAGAAATACAACTGTCCGATTCTGCATTTGAAATCGAGTCATATGAAATATCTTAAATAAATGTTTTAAAGTAATTGAAAAATGTAAGAGAAAATAAAGTGTAGCTATTTAAAGTATAGAATTTTAACTGATATGTGTAGAGACATGGTACATTTCAATATTGAAGAATTTTCGCACCAGATGTCATGAACACATGAACACTGATGCCAACAATATCGATGAAGATAGTGAAGACACAGTTCAATGTTATTTATAACTAATACTTAAAATTTTACTTTTCGTTTCTTAATCCTCCTTAACTTATCCATTAAAAGCATCATTTTTTTAAGATATGTAACTAAATGAACTCAGGGCTTAGGTGAGACAACAGGTCCAGTAGAATATCTTTGAAATCAGTCATAAATATTTACAATATTTTCAAAAAGCCTTTACGAATTCGCTGTTTGAGAATAAAAGTGAAAATGCGTTTTAACAAAAATTTATCACAAAGTCTGCCTCTAGGTAGGGCTGAGAACTGATGTTAGAAAATTATATGTGAATCTATCGGAAAGATAAAATTTACCATTAATTTACTGTTAAGAATCAATATCGGCAAATATACCAGAATCAGCAAAACTAGCCAACAAATGGATCAATATCATCAAAATTCTTCGAAGATCAATATCAGCAAGCTTAAAATTGAATCAGAATGATTAAATTTACCATTAGAAGCTGATAAAATGATTTTGCTTGGTTACTTGGCACAAAAAATGGTGTAACGTCTTCAAAATTAAATCTTACATTACTCTGTAATTTTGCCATACGTAAGTGAATAAAATATTCTAATAAATAGCAACATGTTTTAACTTAATTTTCTAATTTTTCCGTTTTGTGTAAATCATGCTATCAAACAGATGACTATTTGTGAAGTGACCTTATTAATCTCTTTTCAAATAGTTAGTTTATGAAAATTTATGAAATATTTTACCTAATTTTTTTACTTCAAATTCTTTGCGTAAGATGTAATATACATAGATTTACATATTTATTGGATTAGATTCCACATCTGGATCAGAAATAATCTTCAGTTCATAAAATTTTAACTGTATAGTAAATATATATATATATATAATGCTCTTTAGAACTCATATTTATTTATATGAGAATTCTAAATTCATCAGTTATTTACTAAAAATTGACTCCTTTATAATAAACATAATGCATCAACATAAAAATGTTATAATCATTTTGATTAAATAAGAATATTACAATAGTTTTGATTGACCGAATTGAAAAAATTATTTGCTTATTTCTAAATGATTCAGTGACAGTTTTCAATATCATTTAAAAAGAAGTATATCATAATTCAAAAGAAAAAAGAAAATTAAAGTTACATATTTCAGTTTATTTTTAATTTTAAAAACTACGAGTCAAAATTATTGATTTTAAAAATCAAAACTATTAAAATTGGTCACTAGCATTAAGCTTAGCACAATTTTAGACGATATAAACATTCAACAGATATTTAATATTTAGATATTTTTTTATTCATAATGTAAGATGTTTTACTTAATTTAAATCTTTACAATATTTTAAATGAAGAAAACATAACTTTTTTAGAAATTTAAATATTTTTACTAATTTTGTTACATAAAATATTTACCATGAATATATTCATTCTAATTTTATGCAAAAAATTTGAAAGTATAATTTCAATTACTAATTTATAATAAACTAAGAAAAATTTGTTAAAATTATCAATAAAAATAACTTAGCTAAAAGCTACAGTTATTTTTTCTTATTTAATTACTGTCAGTTGCAAAACATTGTAATTAAATAAGAATTTACTGTGTGTGTAAAAAACTTAATAACAAAAAAAAACTGATAAACAAGACAATTAGAGAATAATAATTCATTTGCAAAATAATTAACTTTTCGTAGATTAATGATATGGTTTTTTTTATATGCAGTCACAGTTGTATGGATATGGTTTATATATATATATATATATATATATATATATATATATATATATATATATATATATATATATATATATATATATATATATGCAGTCACAGTTGTATTATTATATAAGAAATAAAATATGCTAAGACGAAAATTTTCTGTGAGATATTATATGGATATGTTATTAAGATTTTACAGTTATTAAAAAGGCATTTGTAGTTATAACAAAACAGTTACTTTTCTTAAATATAGGTTTCTAACACTTTTTTTAATCTCTTTGAAAAATAATGCACACTTTCAAAATCTAATCCAATCCATTTCTCAATTTGGAGATGTGCCCTCTGGAACAGAAGACAGATATGAATATGGCCCCTTACGTTGTTACTTTTACATCCTACTAAAGAGTTGCTAGGAAAGCAAAATCCCGGTCTTCTTTTCAATGGGAAAAGCATCTCTCTCTCTCTCTTCTGTGCGATAAAAGCATATTGACGTACTTCCATACATACATATTCTCGTATACAGCGCATTTCAAATCGGGGGAGGATAAAAGGATGGGGTGGGGGGGAGCATATAAGAAGAAGTACCACAATTCGCATAGTGAAGACGAAGAAGACTCTCTCGGGTGGGAGTGGAGGAAGTGGGAAGAGTTGATGCTGGAGGGAAAGAGAGATAATTTAACTGGCGATGAATTAAAGCCAAAGCTATAGGAGCCTTCTTCAAGGTATGTTATACCATAGAAAGAGCAAGGCGTACGTGAATGGATGGTATGTTCAACTTTTTTAAAAAGCGTGGTAACAGAGGATGGGGGTAATTGGGAAGAGAAGGGTTATCTTCGGGGTATGAAATTAGAGCACCCTTGCTCGAGGATATGTAGTTATAGACAAAACAAACAAGGAAAAAATTTTTAATCGTGTTTATTAAATGGAAAAGTTTCTGAATAGAATAAAATTAGCTGTTATGGCCGAGAAAACTCTATTTTATTCGTTTAAAGCTTTATTTTGGGTTCCAATTATTTAATATAAATATTGTGAATGACACATACTTTTGATCAAATATGGAAAGAAGATCCTTTGTATGCCTCCAGTTCTAAATATATTTTCTGTACATTGTTTCTATGTCAACTTATGAATTTAATTCTTTTCCAAAATCAATAATACGTAAATTCTGCTTTAGAATTCTCATATCGTAGTTAAGATAACATATTCGGTGTTTGAAATTGCGCTATATTGTATAGGTTATCAGAAATAAATATAAATAATAGAACAGTTCAGTCATAAAATTTGTATTTACCGAAGAGTGCATTTCATCAGTAATAAAGTGAAAAGAGAGCCATAATAGGCTTAACATAAAATATCTTTAGAAATCACTTTTAAAATTTCAATTTCGAATACTGAAATAAAAATAGCTGAAATTTAGTTTAAAACAAAAATTTTGAGCATAAGTTAAATAAAAAATATTAAGAACCATAACCAAAATTTAGACAAATTCTGTTTTTTTTTTTTTTTTTTTTTTTTTTTTTAAATATATATATATATATATATATATACACACAAGATTTTTTAGATAAAATCGTTTTATTTTTTTTTCCACGTAAAGATAAATGTAGAAATGAAATTTTACAATTTCACTTTCCATTTCTAATAATTACAGACAAATTTAACTATAAAATAATACAGATTTTGCAAGTGAATTAATGAATAAGTATTTCGTTATTATTAATTTTATTTACAATTTAAAATAATTTATTTTTAATTTTATCATAATAAACAGTAAATATTTAAAAACTCTTTTTCAAATTTTTATATGCGTGCGTAAAAAAAAATATGAAATAAAGAAAAATGCAAAAAAAAAAAATAATAATAATAATAAATAAAAATATAAGGTAGCATAAAACGTATAAAAAGTTTTCATTTGAATTTAGTTGTTTTGTAGATATATACTTTTCATTTCATTGATTCTATAATTATTTTTATTTTAAATTTAAAATCATGCAACTAAATTACAATAAAAATTTTGTAGTTTCATTATGTGTATACGTTTCGTATTGTACAAAAGTGATTTCAAGAAATATTTATGTGTACGGTTGTATATATGTAGTAAATAATTATATAAAGAATTCGAGTTAATTTGTCCAATTTTTCCCTGTTATGATTCTAGAAAATATTAAATTTTTGGTTTGCCACAAAAGCTCTCGGCTATGTCGAATATCGAAATTGAAAACAAAGACAAATATTTATTTTAAATAATTCCCTTTTCATGAACTTTTTCAGCAGTAAAAATGCACATTTCATCATTCCTATATTTTATTCAAGTATCAAACAAAAGTTGCGTTTTTTACTTAAGTAACCACGTTTCTTTATTTTTTGCGGCCTTTCAATTATTATTTGTCTTGTTAATTCTTAAAAAATTACAAATAATATGTAAATATCCAACAAATAAATAAGCTAATCATTTTTATCTAAAAATAATATCGATATCTTGAATTTGTCATCAAATATTTAAAAAAATTATTTTTTGAAATTCAAACTATAGTCCATAAAATTTCTGAAAAATTTGAAGCAATGTTATAGCATTAATAAAAATAAAATGCTTAATTCTCTTCTTCTAAAATCTAATATAAATGTTTAATAAACGTTAACGACAGTTGTTAATTTTAAACAATGGATGCTTACATACTTTAACTTATTTTATTATTTTATTTATTTCAAAAGATAGTATGAATAAAAATTTAATTCTATAAAAAAATTTTTTTTGTTCATCTTTGAATAAAAATGAATGCATATAATGAATGATTGTGAATAGAAATAAGAGATTCCAACTGATATTAATTATTTATTTATTAGTATTTCACATTTATAAATTGACATAATACAATTTTTGGAAGTATATCAAATATAATAAGTACATATCGTTAACATAATATACCCTTAAATTTGCAATATAATTTTTTTATAAAACAATAGAAAATAGGGTTCTTTTGAAAGAAAACAATAAAATGGAACCTACCTTTTCACACATGAATAGTAAAAACTGAATTATAACAAAAAACCCGGCAAAAATAATAGAAGTTCAAAAATTCATATAAAAACCTTAACAAAATTCATGTTTAAGAATTCATGAAACGAATTTTTTTTTATTTTGAAATAAAACTTTATTTCTGAAATAAAAATTCTTATGAAATTTAATTTTATATATATATATCACTTTTTTATAAAGTTTGAATCAAAATTGTAAACAAACAATTAATTGATATTTTTTAATGAATATATTTAATTACATTTTCTATATAAGAAATAATGGCAGCATATAGTACAAATGTACTAAAGTAAAAGGCAATGGAAAGGATTCAGAATATTCACACTCATATCATGAAATTCTTAAATTTTATGTGCATTCCAAAGAAATTATATATGAGATCGTACTGTTACCTCTATAAAAGATTTAAAAATGTATTATTACAATTTATTTCGTCAGATTATATGGGAGATTTTATAGAACAATAATTAAATTGAATAAAATTTTGTTGTTCTGATGTACTCAAAATGACATTATTGGCTTATATAAAAATTGTTGTAACGAATCAAATACTAAATGAAATATCGATTGACTTAAGCGAGAAAGATTTTATATTATGTATTTAGCATGGAATTTATAGCTGGCAAAAATAATGAAAATTTTTTATTCAGTTTTTTATTAATTTATTAATTATTATGAAATATTAATAAAGCAATTAGAGCTTTAAATTTCTTTCTTGAGTGATTCTAAGATATTGTTGAATATTCCATCTACCATTTGGAAGCAGCTCTAAAAATTATTAAGATATACCTTATTTCTTGTATTGTACATCTAAATTATTAATAAAAATTTTCTTATTCATAAACAATGTATGTCACAATCTACTTTGATTTCAAACCGTCTGCGAAGAAAATTTTCCTTACTGGGTAACGAATTACATTCAAGCAAAAAAAATTACGTTCCATTTTTCTTACAAAATAGAGAAAACACCAACAATGTTTGATATATATATGGTATGTACATCGAAATTTCCGAAAAAGAATTGAGGAGACGAAAAGACAGTTCAGAGATTCGAGCCACCCCCGACTTCCCTACTCGGGCCTTGTATAGGTGGGATCTATTTCCGGCAGACGATATCGGAAGGAAACCGGGGTCCTGTCAATCTGGCAGGCGAGGGGGTCTTCCCCAGGGATTAGCCCCCTTCCCACACACAAAACGGAGGACGAAAATTGAAAATTCCTTCGAAATGAGATGCCATTCTTCTCGACCAAAAGGGGGGTGGTAGACGAGGGTGGGGTGGACCACCGACGCCCATATTTGATGCTCTCTCTCACCTTCCCTCCATCCCTGGGCGCGCGCTCACTGTCTCTAATCCGCATCCGAGGTGTCATGGGCGGAGGCGGAGGAAGGGATGAACGGAGAAAAGAAGATCTCTCCCTACGAGTCAGAATCTGAATGGGTTTACTATTTTTGGCAAATTTATCGCCAAGATTGAATGGACCGCCAACTTTTATAATTCAATGTTACCGAAATCCTTAATTTAAATCTTTAAACTTTTTTTTAAGGACAGTCCTCGTTTTTAGAAAATGCATACCACTCTATATAACTCATATCAATTTCAATATAAACTCATATTACAGAGAAAACACATTTTCATAAGGATCCGCTGAAATTTGCTAAATTTTTATCTTTTTATTCAATATTTAACTAAAATGTAAGTCCTTATACTAAGATTTATGATTTTAAACATATTTTACGAGTATATTTAATTAAGAATTATTTCCTACGCGAAACATTTTCGGACAATTTTTATCATTTATTTAATAGCTATATTGGTAAAATTTACTACATAGGGGTATGATAAATTAACGTAAATTGCTCCTATCCTCTAATAAATAATGCATTGATGGAAATGAGATAAGATTTGTGGGAGTAGGCATTTAATATTTCAATATTAATGCATTTAATATGATGTCGTATTTGACATTATTATTCATAATACTATTTCCGTATTTCAAGTTTTCAATATTTCGTGGAAATGATATTTTATATACAGACTAAGCTTTTTAGAACATCAAATACCATATTTTACCGAGTTCAATAAAAAAAAAATTTGTTTCGTCAAATGTATTCATAGTTAAACGCTTTGAGTACCTATTGTTTCTAATGCTTATCTGTATGAAAAATATAATATATATATAATTAATTTTCGAAACAAGACCTCGAGTACAGTTAATTTCATTTTTTTCTATTTCTAATGACCAGCTACTACAAGGATATTCCAGCTTTAAGCACTACATAGATCAGAAGTGATGGCAGCTTGCACAATAGAGTACCTAGTGGGTGTGCCATTATTACAACGAAAGTAGTGTGTCTTCATAATTTAGCAGCCGGAACAAAACAAAATAACTCCAGATTTGGCCTGATTCCCAGAATATCATTTCAAATAGAGGAGACTGCAACTATGAAACATATTTCACGAGTTTAAACCATTATTAATAAACTCGACGGATATTCGGTTGGGATTCGAGCTCACTACCTTCCTAAGCGAATACCCCAACCAACCAGGAAACCATGGTCTTAGTACATTCAAAATAAAAGTATAAATATTACTTTTTAATATATTAAATTTCAAATTCTTCTAATTTATCTGGATTATGTTTACTTTTACCTCATATAATTTTTCAAAGTACTTTTGAAAAAATTTAATGGAGAAACTGTTTACTGATATTTTATTTTGAAATGGGGTTATATAATTAATACTTAGTTCAAATTCATTTAATAAATTCCAAGTCTTATGGATAAACATATTCGCAAATTGAAAAAGAAGATGACGTGATACACTAAAATTTTGTTGAATAATACTTTAGATTCAAGTCATATACGATATCACATTTAAGAATACAAAATATCCTGAATTTTTACCAAAATATTGAATATTTAATGGAAGATTAGTCTATTATTACTATGCATCACTGTTAATTTATCAGAATTGTGAGTTCAGAAAAGACATTACACCTAAATTACACATTAAAAGTTAATATTTAATCAGTAAAGATTATTTACAAATCAAAGGCTATAATTCAGATGCATTCAATAAAAATAAAATTTTAGAGGAAAAAGTTTACTTAGGATTTTTTAGAGTTGGCAAAATTCTGCAGTGCCATTAAATATTTGCACCTTTCTCTCTAGAAAAGTTCAATATAATTATAATTATAGTAAATAACAAAATGTATTGGGAAAAAGTAACTAATGTATTCAAGAATAAATTAATACTTTCTAACCTTGTCAGTAACTGACCACACCTTTCTTACTATGACAACAGCATACATTATTCGGTCTTTATTAAAGATATCATAGAAAGAATATCAAATATAAAACTTCTATCATTTATCAATCTATCCTTTATTATTTTCTTCCTCATTAATTTTAACCTCAAAAGTACTGCTTATATTACCTTTATATTTATTATTCATTAAAATAAGAGAATAAATGGTTATATAGTATATATAATTGTTAATGAGGAAATATTAATTAGAATTTGCTTTGCGTGTTTTTCATGAATAAATTTATATCACATCTTGGCATAAGCATTTTCACAACAATTTGTTTCATCAGTTGCTTTTCTTGTTAAGTACACATATATTTCTAAAATAGGAAAATTTTATGGACCTGTTATATGAATAATTTTAATGATATTAAACAATAAATTTCTTGAATATATATAATTTATATAAAACACGGGAAATCACTTTCAAAATGTTTGAATATACATAATAATTTTTAAGTTATCAAAACAAATAGTCTAAGGTAAATTAACGACTTCATGAAATTCATTAAAGAAAATTATATAACGATGAAATTATTATTTAAAGGTAAATATTAATTTAACATCTGAATATATAACTAAAAACTTCGTTTGGAAATATATAAAATTAAAAAAATAATGCCTAAGACAAATGCATTTTTCTGAACATTAAGTAAGTGTTTGAAAAAAAAATGGATTACTTTAATAATGATTATTTAAACTAAAAAAAATGCAGAGTAATAAAGTATAAATTAATTTTTTTCATCATTTAAGCAATTTAGTTCAATGAATTTTTGGTGGCTAACAAGCTCCCGTTTACAATTTGGATCGCCAAAATTTATTTAATACCAAATAATAGATTGCCTAAAAGCTAAGCAATTTACATTATTTAAGAGAATCTGAGAAATTTCCAATCAATTTCTTGACAAATGCGATAGTAGAAAACAGCGAAAAGACCATCTTACGTAGTTCAACAATGACTGAAATAGAATCTGAGATCTACAATACAAAAAATATGATGCTCATACTTACAGTGAGCCTTTAATTAGCCAAGATTCATTTCATGATAAAAAAAGAAAGGTATCTTTTTCGATCCACAATCAGAGGATCTAAGTGTTGGGTTTTTAAACCTAATTATGTCCCAAAATTCATCTTCAACTTTACAATACTTTCTTGATCTTTAGATTTCAGTATGGAAAAGTCTGAAGAATAAAGACTTTCAAACTTTAACATACTTTAAACATAGTTTAACGTCCTTATTTCAATGGTATCGAAGAATTTTTAGAAGTATGTATCATTCAAGATATGTTGCTTGGGATTTAGGGAAAACTCAAAATTGTAATTATTTTTTGTTTATAATTCAAAAACGCATTTTTAATTACAATTATAGTTTGATTACTTTGATTTGTTTTATATAAATTCCTAAAAGCATACCAAAATATAGACAAGAAAGTTACCTCAAAATCGAAAGTTCTTTTTAAGTTTGAATATATTACGGAATTAATTTAATTTCGCAAATAAAACACTTTTGAATTAGTTACATTATCTTTCTGCGTTATCAAACAAATATTAAATTTAAAGAAATATTTATAAGTAAGCAAATGTCAAATTCTATAGCGTTTCTAATAAAAATTTAAAAGCTATGAATATTTTAGTCTAGAAACTTGATATGCAGTTTTTTGATTTAAATTAAAATAGCTTAAGAAATAAAAAAAATACTATAAATGATTTTAGCAAATTAAATTTGAAAATTTTAAATACAGAAAAATAACAGTATACTTTTCAAAAACAATCTTAGTGTTGAAGATTAATTAATATTTTTTTTAAGTGAAAAATGCGGATTTAAAATTTTAATGAAACTTCAATGTCAATTCCCCACTGCCAACATACGGCACTGAAGTTTAGCGATTTAGTAGTAACACTGAAAATGTTCTTTCTCCAGTTGCTATACGACGAAAACTAAACATTTCACTATTTGCATATCTGAAATAAATAAGAATATGAATAATGGTTTACACATAATGTTACAATTATTTGCACTACATTGTCGTTCATTGCGATTTGTAATGTATAAAAAGATATCATTTATGAAAACAATTCCCTAAAATTTGAAGTTATTATACATCAGCATTGTTTTTTACATGGAAATCTCTATAAGTCTTATTTTTATCAATTTAGAAATAATCAATACTTTTACACAAATAATCATTTGCTCTAGCATTTTGATTTTTGATATGATTATATATATATATATATATATATATATATATATATATATATATATATATATATATATATATATATATATATATATATATATATATATATATATACATATATATGTATATATATTATATATATATACACACACATATATATATACATATATATATATATATAATTTGTTTACTTTTTAATTTTAGATTTCATCAATATTTTTGTTGTGATTGGAAATCCCCAATGTTTTCCGTAATAATAAGCAATTTATTCATTATCACATTAAAATATATGGGCGTTAGATTTGAATGTTTTACTTAAACAGAGATAAATATAATCAATATCTAATATATCTAGATTTAAATTTCTGGTTTAAAACAGAGCATCTATTAAAAATAAAAATGAAATTTAAAATACAGACAAAATTGTTTAATAAAATAGCCGATATTGTACTTTTTTAAACATTTTTTGATACTGAACGGTATCACTATTTTCTGTTTTAAAATGCATATTACTTGCAAAGACATGGAAAATCTGGTCACCTGTCTCCAATATTTTCAAAAAAGTTGTTATTAAAGTTAAGAAATAGTTTCTTTATTCACATTTCCTTAAAAGAATATGGAAAAAGATAACTTTATAACAGAAACATTACTTGCTTTGTGATTTTACCGCATACATCCGGTCTTTTTCTCTGTTAAGCAGATTCAGTAGATTTTAAATCTAATTTGTCAGTCAACATCTATCCAAGAAAAGAAAGTTACGCTATTTTACGTTAAAGAAAGTTACGTTCTTTTACGCTATTTATATTTCTGCGTAGTATGAACTCAGTATATTTGAATTTCCACAAAAAATATGTCCTATTATCACATAAATAGTATAAAATTACTAGAAAGTCCATTTGAATAATTGGAAGATGAGAAGTCTAACAAAAGGGTAATTTAAATAGTTTAATTAAAAAAAGCAACAAATTTGAGCCTTTGTTTTCAACAATTTCGATAAAATCCGTTTTTTTTTTTTTTTTTTTTTTTTTTTAAACGAATGTTTAGTAACAGACAAAGTAGTTATAAAACAATTAATATGCATTCTAAGTAGTCAATTTCACTTTTCCTTGCAAAGGAACAATTGTATTCTCATGTTTGATTTAAATTTTTTAATATGTTTAATCACATAAATTTATTATTATTCGTTGGAACATTTTTTTACTGTCTCAAATTTATTACTTCCACGTATTACACATAAAAAATATCATTCTAGTTAATAACTTACGGTATTGTGACTGAATTTTATTGAGCGTTTTAAAAAAAATAATATGTTTATATATTAATTTAGTTTTTAACTAAATGTTATTTTCATAATTATTTTCAAAATTCTTTGTATCAATAATGTAAATATTAAGTCCATAAGAATTGCATTATGTGTGTTTTGATTATGAAATGAAATTTCTTAATATTAAAGGGACTAAAGCATTCCTGCGAAATGAAAGAAAGGTAAATTAACAAATATGTAAATAAATCATTTGAATAATATGTAAAAAGAAACTACTCAATCTAGGATTTCTTATTTTTTTATTGAAAATTTATACAACTCAATATCTTAAAGATAAAATATACATATTAAAACAACAATAAATAGGCATACAAGTTTTCACAAATTTTAGTCCAGAAATGATTTTTGCAATATTTTTAACAGCAGTATAAGCGTAGGAATTTTTTTTCCTTGTGTCGAAACTACGATATACAAAAATAGAAGAACTATTTAAAATAAATCACATTTGTGTTTGATAAATTATAAATATAACAAAGAAGTTTAAGCTCCAGTTTAAATGAAATGTATTGAATGAAACACCTAAAATTGGTTAGAAAGCATAAAGTTTTCTCAGATGTGTTAAATTATTATAGTTCTTAACAAAACTATAGTTAATATAAAAAAACTACATTTAGAAAATAATTTAAGAATAATGAACGTGATAAAAGAAATAGAAAAGAACAAATTTGTATTTTTTTAAAACAAATCTGTGTAGTTAAGCTGAAATTCTGTCAAGTATTTCTGAGAGTAATTTTTTTTTTTTTTTTTTTTTTTTTTTGCTGTATTCTCTCAATAATCTTTATAATATTGCTAAAATATATTTAACAATAAAACAAAAAAATTCTATTAAAATTTACTGGAATAAATTAAAAAAATTGTTTTAAATATCATGTGCAAATCGTTTGTTTAAATTGTTCAATTATTAAATTAAAATCGTGTGTAAATTGTTTTAGAAAATATAGCAAACTTTTATTTTGCTAAAAATATTTACCTATTAAAGTTTTAGAGGCATAATAAATATTTTAAATCAATTTTTCCTATTATTTTTATATATATTGCAAAATACTCGGTGAAGATCGGAAATTATATTTAATGATTATTCGTTCTTAAAATAATAGAAGAACAATGCTTAGTTGAAATTGATTTTTCAGTTAAAATAAAAAATATATCCCTTTAGTTTTAGAAAATATTTATGCGTAAAACGGATGAAAAAGTGAGATTAACAAAGCAAAAAGCGTGAGAAAAGCAAATTAAAACGGTTAACAGAAGTCATAATAAACAAACAAACATTATGTAAAATAATATTTTAAACTAGGTTAATTTTATCATGTACACACAAAATCATTTAGCTACATATTATAGAACCAAAAGACTATTATGTAATAACGCCATCCATTTGTAAACATTGTTGATTTAAGAAGCGCATTAAAAAATGCTCTCCTTTTTTCAAAAACATTTTTCCATTTATAATTAAATTGGCGGCATTTTTCTGATCTTGTTGGCGGAAAGTAAAAGCAAAGAATAGAATTCAGAGGAACTTTTCTGAAGGTTTTGGCAACCCTTTATACGATTCGCTGTTCACACTGACCGCATCAATAGAACTGTTTATGCCGAAATCCCGGAGTGAATGCATTGCACATACAGACGTAAGACAAGCCCGACAGGCCGAACCTACCCCCACCTCCACAAAACTCCATCAGGGAATCGGCGTGGAAATCTAGGTCTCCGCAAATATTTATTTTAAATTTTCCTGCACACTCCGCACCCCCAATCTCTTCTCTCTCTTCTCTCCTCCGCGATAGAGCGAAGGGTAAAATTATCCGCTCCGTTTCTTTCGCAGGGAGCTGCCTTGTTGACACACTCCACAAGCCGACCACCCCTGCCCTCGAAGGGACAGAATATTTGCACCGATATCCTCTGTCTCGTATATTCCTTCATCCCTATGGGAATTTTTTGCAAGGCCGATTGTAACGGAACGTGCGATGATAATGAGAAGGAAAGGTTTGTCTCAAGATTAGTGGGAGTCATATAACACCTCTAAAGTTTCCATCCATCAGGCTCTCTATGCAGCTAAACCTATGAAATGTCAATTATTTACATACGAAATCAGCAAGAATTAAACTAACCAATGGCAAACGATAGAAACAGTCTGAAAAATCAATGAAAATTCTTATTCTTCTATCAATAAAATAAAATATAAGCTACTTATCACTTATACATATAAATAAATTGGAAATCTGTAGTCTTAACTGTAATCTGAAGTCTTCCTTCTAACTTTCATAAAGAGTTGGCTTTAAGTGTATAAGTTTTTTTTTTTTTTTTCATTGCATATAATACAATGAATTCTGTATATTAAGATAAATTTGTTTAAATTTACATAACATGATACCATTTAACAATATATATATATATATATATATATTGTAAATTTGATTATGAAGTATATTATTTTACAAACTATTTATTGGATAACTATGAACCTCACATAGAATATCCTCGTTTCCAATGTTTAAATAAATATTTTTATCAAGTTTAATCGATTTAAACTGTTCTTAAATCGATAAAAATTAGCAGTAAGAATTTCATTTAAATAGAAATAGTAATTGCATTTTAATATATTTGAACGTATCCGTTATTATCACTAATTATATGTACGATAAATATTCACGTTAATAATTCTGAAAATGTATGATGGCAAATTTTCACCATGATTTGTGGCAATATCTTTACCGGCATTTCGATGGAAGGATTTTCTGTTATTTCGCAGGCTTGTTCCTATCGATGCAAAATTATCCAACAGACAAGTAATATTCTCTATATCAGAATTTTTTTTTTCAATATAAAGTATAGTAAGCGGGAAAATATCTTAAAAAATCTTACTATCGTTATCAGTGCCTGAAACAAAGAAATGGTAAGGCACTAAAAAAATGAAATATTCATCTTTCATGTAATTTCATCCCTATTCAGTTTTCCTCTATTCTAAAAATAAATTAAAACTGTCATGCTTTCTGTGACACGATGATTAAAAGATAGTTAAAAATTTTTAGAAGTTTTAGCATAATTCGTGTATACTTAAATACTGCAAATCTATATACTTATATTTGATTTCAAGGCTATATGAGAATTGCTTTTTTTTTATAAACTATGTACCCAGTGCTTCAGGACTTAAATGAATTAAGTATATTTGTAACTTGTGTATATACGGTAATTTTAGTTCTTGTTGCTATCGGTAATAACATTAATCCAACAAGAAGAGAATATGTTATTTGAATCTTGGAGTTAATATTTGTAAGTCTAGCGAGAATAGACTAGAATGCTTTACTTAAATTATTTTTAATGAATCCATCACTAAAAATCACTCAAAACAGGCAGACACATTTTAATAGATTTTCAGGATCTAAATCATTACAGATACGTCTCCAGATCAAGAGATTATATTAGAAAAAAAAACAAAGAACTATGAAAAATGCAAAATGCAAGAAAGATATTCCTAAATATCGAATGAAAAAGGAAATTGAACGATATTATGCTATGAATTTAAAAAATCGTTAATGAATTGCGATAATAAAAATATAGTGAAATGATTAGCAATACATTTTTAAGAATCAGTGATTTCGAGTAACTTAAACTCAAAAATAACTGAAAACTGAAGGATCACATCAAAATTTATCATCTATATAACCCTACTCTTAAGAACGGCATGGCCTTAATTGAGATCAAATTATTTATCTTTTCAGATACTGTCGAAGAAAGGATATAAAATTGAAAATTATCCTTCCCACTCCAAGCATTAAGGCTCTGTCTTGCCTTCCATCCTCCAAACAAGAAATCCATATGACATCCATTGGATTGCAAATCCCTTGCAGACCATGGCATGTACTGGCATCCTTCCAGGGACGTTTGCGGGAAAAAAAAGTAACTAATAGGTGGGTGTGAACGGCTTCCGCCCTGTCTCTGGCACCTTGAAATACTGCCAAATATTTATCAACACCTGCAACGCACGGGCAACCATGTAACCATTACCAGCTTTCTGTCGTTACCCACACCCTTCTCCTTAGATTTCCGTTCGCAAATTTCATCGTTTTTTTTTCCCCTGCCTTTAATCCATGTGTGCGAGGGAGGAAATCACTCAGGGTTAAATGCTGAAGGTAAAAACGAAAATAATGACAATGCATTTCCTGGTGCGTGTAATAACCGTAGCATTTGTTGCCTGATCTGTGGCGACGATGCTGTTCGACAATGACAGCGCAGCGATAACAACTTTCGAGACACTGATGCCATCAAAAATTGTGAAGAATTAAATGTAAACAAATAAGATATTTTTTGCTTAAATAAGTGATAAATTTCAGACATTCTGGAGATTTTATTTTGACTTGAAATTAAAATTCGTCCAGTATCTAATCCTTGTTTTGCGATGATTTTGCAGATAGTTTTGATGTTGAGTGTAATGAATTTGAATGTTCACATAAATATACTTTCTTTTGCAAAAATATCTCCAGAAATTATCATTTTAATAATTTTGAATTAACTTTTTTTTTTTTTTTTTTTTTTTTTTTTTCCTTTCCAGGAACAAAATATATTGATGGTCTTTGGTGAGTAAAAACGATAAAACGCGCAATTTTTCTAAGTAAAATGTTATGTATGTCATAAAATGCAAAATAAAATGTATTTCAAAGATTTATTTAAAAAATAATATTACGAAATGGAAAATTGTTGAAGTTAAATAAAAATAATATTTTTTAACATTCTTTTTCAGTAGAAATTGGATTGACTCATCACAATCAACTCTTGTGAATCTTAAAATTACAAGCTATGTCTGCTCCATTTTTTTTATTTATTGATTCTGAAAAATCATTACTTTTGTAAAAGAAATTGTTGATATTGTTTAAGATTTGATGCATACCTATTTTTAAACTAAACATGAATTTATGTGGTGAAGGAAAAATATTCATTGAAATGCAGAAATTTTAATTTTTTCAAGTAAAATACAAATTAAAAATTTTTTTAGTTTATACTCTATTTTTGCCTTAATATATAATTTTTTTTAATTTACGGCTAAAAAATAGAGTCATAAAATTCGATCAATTTACGAACAAATTAATTTGTTTCGTTATTTCAAGTTTATTGAATATAATCATAACATTCAAGCACTGCATCCAAGCATTATTTTATATGGTATATTTTAATTTATAGTTCAAGTTTCCTTATTTCTGAAAATCGAAATTTATAAACACTATATATTGATCAACTCACAATTTTCAAACTAGCTGACAAAATTTAAATGTAAACAGATACTTCTTCTCCAATCTTTCACGGAAGTGAGTCACAATAACAGTCGAAAGAACACGCAAAATATCAGCACAACTGTCTTTGATAGGTTATAAACCGAATTCATCATTTTCTTTTAATTAGAGAACGATATCTTTCTCCAGTAAATTATCCCAGCACATTACAGTAAGTGTTTTTGGAAGATAACAATTAATTGTTATGGTCTATGAAAAATTCGATGCAAATTTAATTTTTAAAAAAGTATATGTGTTGACTATGTATTCCATCCGAAGATTCAATTAATCAAGTGTCGTGCAGTCTTATATATTATCATATGTGTTATACAAGGTAAACAAGAAAGTTCTTGCCCTTTTAGAAGAATATGACCTACAGAGAATGTAGCCTATTATTAATCTTCGTAGTAAACACCATCGGCATCCAGTACTTTCTGCCAACCTGTCTCCAGTTGTGCGATCTCATTGCGGTAAAACTCGGGTGTTTTGGACTTAAAGAAGTCCGTGAGAGATTTGCCCAAATCTGTGCCATTGGTAAAAGATTTTCCAAGAAGATGATTGTCCAAATAATGAAAGAGGTAGTAATCTGATGGTGCAAGGTCATGTAAGTAAGGAGGATGGCATAAAATCTCCCATCTAAGTTGCTGTATGATATTCTTGGCTACCCGTGCGACATGCGGCCTCACGTTATTGGCCATGAATTGTACACTCTTGTGATTAACCATTGCTGACTACTTATATTGCAATAACTGTTGCCACACATTCCAACTGCTGTGAAAAAACCCTCAGTAACTGTTTGGTCCATTGGTAGCAGCTCATAATAAACCACTTTATGATTAGTCTACCAGACACAAAACATAATCTTGTGGGTGCATAGGTGATCTAGCGCGGTGCAAGATAGTATCCTTGGGTAGCAATCAATGTTTGAAACGCTTGGGAGTGTCATACAGAACCTTTTTTTATCAATGGTCAGCACTCAATTAAATATGAAAGCGTTATGGTGACAAGAAGGCAACGATAAGCAGGCTATCCCCCGTTATTGCTTACGAACTTGCAACAGCGTATGTGAACCTACTTAATCAGCTTATACGTCTTATCTAAGAAATCTATAAATGTTTCAAGTGATTATTTAACACATTGGTATTCCGAGACGATTAGACATTCTGAGTTGCCTTCCTAACACGTTCAGCACGTTAACACATTAATGAGACAGTGGATCACAGTCAGTTGTCTTCACGTTGTAGACAACTGTGATCCACTGTCTCATTAGCTCAACCCCAGCCTACTGCATTTCTGTATCATTAGTATCATAAGCTACTGAATTTCTGTTATACAAATATGGTGGTCATCAGCACTGAGAAAGAATTCTAGATTTATTTCTGCAACTAACATTCTTTTAATCGAAAACTTTCCACTTTACCTGAGCTCGATATAGCCTAAGTTAAAGGAAATTGACTTTTAATGTCACGACCTAGACTCAAACTCATCAAGTAGCATAAAAATGGTATGCCTTGAAAATACTGATCCAGGTTAGTTGCAAAACGACGCTGAATAGATGCACAGCTGCATTCCTAATTACTCTATCTTCTCTTTTATTTGTATCCGGAAATATTTTGTGAATCAGAGATGATTAATAGAGTATTTTCTGATTCTTCAATTCCATAACCACGAGCTCTGATATCGTTTTGAAAAACATACGGAATGGTATATCTTCAATTAATCCGCTTCCTAAAACCTGTGATGCGACTCCTTTCAATGCTAAAATTTTGTTCGTATAATCATCGAATACATCAGAAAGACATCTTTTTGCAGAACTCCGCGCAGCTTAAGAAATTCAGTTCTAATCAATTGATAGTTCAAGTTCCGTTTGATTTTTAATAACTTCTGAAAAATTTTATAATCTATTAGCGAAAATTCAGTTGGTTATTGTGGCTGAAATGTAAGAATTTATAATTATTAAAGTTCATTAAAACTCATTTGACATCTTTGAATTTACTTTCTTATATCTCAAATTTCTTTAAATGTAATTAAAAATGCTTGGGTGCATATGTAAATTTTTTGCAACAAAGTCATCACCTAGACTCAAAATTCATGAATTTTTTCTATAAAATCTTAAAAGACCATTAACAAAATATATATGGAGTAACTTCTGATGGCAGAATTTTAAATATAACTTGCTGTATTAGTTTGTAACTTTTAATACAATACTATCCGTTAAAATTATAACATTATGAAAAAAGCAATTAAATATTTATTATACGTAAATAGTATGACATAAAGACAAAGTGCAAGCAGTTTGGAAATTTATCGGAGTGCGAAATTAGTAAGATTGCTACCCTTAGCAAGCGAAACGGCTTTTACTTGGTGAAGTAAGTAGTCGAACTAGATTTGGATGATAGATATTATCTGCTTATTCCACGCTGTTTCAAGTCAGTACTACATTTAATTAACAGCTGGTAGATGGCGAAGAGTAGCGGTTCAATTTTCAGCAACTTATGAACAGATGTTTCCAAGCATTGAGAGAACTGGAGAATATGAAGGCCAGGGTAATAATTAAATACTGCGTATTTAAGAAGATCAGATCACATATGCAACACATTTGTCCTTTGATTATCTTATTAAAATATGACTTTTTGCATGCCTAAAAAGATAGGTCACAATCATTTGCATTAAGATGTCAGAAATGAATTAATCATCGTACAAATTACCATAGATCCGAATTCGAAATGCACATGTCATATACCCAATACCATCGAACCAGGTGCTGATCCTTCTTCTCGGAGCCACCAAATGCATATACTGTCATAGAATGCTGTAAGTATAGCAGGGACTCTTCTGAAAAGATGACATTGTGCAACTCCTGTTTTTTTTGTTTTAACGTTATGCACATCAGAATCCCCACATTTCTTTATGCATTGTAGTCAAAGGAAGTCGAAACAATGGGTGCCGGACTGACAATGCGTGCTGCTCCCGGACTGACAATACATACCCTAATGATATTCTTCGAAACATGAGGTCCCTGTTTCGATACCAACCCCTATTGTAGAATGGAAGATGGGTGGTGCGCTTCTGCACGCATTTCCGAATGGATAGGTGCCTCGGAGTTTTCCGGATTTCCTAT
Source organism: Latrodectus elegans (assembly GCA_030067965.1). Lineage (NCBI taxonomy): Eukaryota > Metazoa > Arthropoda > Arachnida > Araneae > Theridiidae > Latrodectus > Latrodectus elegans. The sequence continues at coordinate 35,894,869 of CM057813.1, forward strand.
TTTGCAACACGTAAATGCGTACCACAATCTATGAAAAGTCTTCTTGGAAAGCAAGATGCGCGTTGAATTTTGAATGACTTACAACAACATTCAGCCGTTAAGATGTCCAAAATGCAGTGTCAAAATGTAATTCTGGTATTCATCATGGCCTTGCAGAAGACAGCACTTTTTGGAACATAAGGTCCCAAATTCGATGGTAGGTCCCAAATTCCACGGTTGTACAGAGGAAATGGAATGCGCTTCTACCTTTTGCATGCACGCGTCGGAATAAGTGCTTGAGAATTTCTTGGTATTTTCTATCCTGGCGATATTAGAATACGATCCAATATCTATGAAAACACTTATTGTATGGCAATTTGCTTTTGGACCTTAAAATGCCTTACAACAGCCTTATGCCAATAGGCTGTCTATTGGGCAGTCTCAAAAAATCCAAACTGATGATACTAGCGGATATTGGATAGGCTGGAGACATGCCCACTCTCTCACTAATGATTCGTGATATGCTGGTACAGTTTTGCTGGATTGGCTTCGCAATATGCCTGTCCCCTAAGTCTTCAGGCATGTGACGGAGAACAGGTCCTGCATGCTGTTGAGTATGATTTTCAGAAGAGAACAACAGATTCCATATTCCCATGCTATAGTTGGCTTTCGACCAATGAGCGAGCAAATATCCCAACGATAATTTCCATTTTCGACAGGCAACAATACTTCTATCGAATTCCGAAACTTGCAGGTAAGCAGTTCTATTATTCTAAAGAATAAGTACCATTTAAGGAATAACCCGATATTCTGAGAAAACTCTGACCTTATACAAAGATTTCCATATCCCACAATTTTTCTTCTATTTAATTAATGCTTCAGGAGTCGTTTGTCCCTTACGTGTTTTCCAAACGCTTTGAAATATTAATCATTTGCATATTCCAACTTCTTCCTTCTTTCATGTGTGTGTTTTTCTAAAGTACGTAAACTTATCTCTTACTATTATAATGGTCAGTAATGTAGTATATGCTTGTAAGAAGATGCTAATTGTTTGCATTCTCAAAATATTTTATATCAATAAATTTTTTGAATCTCTTTTATAGTCTTTATATTTTAATTTTATACACAATGCAACACAAAGTATTCAAAAATTGCTACATTGTGCAAATTTATGTACAAGCTAGAACATTTATGAACATATATGTCCCGATTTATAAGTTTATTTACCTACTCTTTTTAACTGCTTAAAAAAGTTTAAATATTTTTTTACTATTATATATAATGTGATAATTTTGTGATTTCAAGAAAATATGTTGCTATGAAAATATGTTGCTAAAATATGATACTTCTAATTCATAGAATGAGCATAGGTTGAATGTACAGGCATAGAATACTTCGAATTTATTTCTTAAGTTACGAATGAAAGAATCTAGTTATAAAAATTCCATAAAATGATAAATTTGGAAAGAAATTTATGCTCATTAATCTCAAGCGAATTAAATTAAAATATTAAATTGCTATGCCCTTTCGTAATTAGTGTTTTCCATGAAAACTTTTTGAAAATGTACGATTCAGTAGGCTTAAAAATTACAGGATGATTTGATTTATAAATATTTAAGTATTTACTTATATATATATATGTATACATATAAATCGTGAACAATGTAACAAAGCATGAGTGGTTCTCTGGGCTTTTCATAAAGCGATAACGTTTGATTTGGAAATGCAGTCATCACAGGCTATGCCTAAACACACACCAAAAACTAAATTAGTGACATGCGACAGGATATCAATAATTTCCATCAGCGTCATCCTATAATGAGCCAAGAAATTATTGTAACAACAAGATATTTAATAATACTATTTTTCGTTCATAAATAATTTAAACAGCCCAGCAACAACAACCAATGACATTCGTTAAATATAATTATCATCGTGACATCAAACGCTTGAATTCGAGCGCTCTACTTCAATTCCAAAATGCACTCACATAATAGTAGATTTCAGTTCCTTTTCGGAGATAACATTTTTTCTAACTTACACCCACATCCACCCACACACACATACACAATGAATTAATTTGTAGCAATAAGAATATATACAGAAAGATTTCAATTCTTCTACTGAAAAATATTTAAATTCTAAGCTTTTGGTCAGTTAACTACCAACATAATTGCAAATTTTATTTTTTATTATATATCATTCTTTCTATGGGAATATAGTGGAATGTTCTTTGTGACTTATTAAAAATAAGCAGAGTACTTTTATCCAATCGATTAAAGATGCCGTAATAGGGGAAAATGTTCAATAAAAAGTTCGATGACTTACAACTCCCTTCATCCATTCGACAGGCCTCTAAGCAGTATCAAAGAATGCATATTCACCTCAACACATAGATTTTCTTAAGACAACCTTAGGAAAGTCAACAGAAGAAAATTTAATACCAGCGCTTATGCCCTAAATTTCTGATGAAAAAAAAAAGAAGCTGTGCCTTTTATTCTCTGAATCCCTCTTTATCTAGGTATGTGCTCAAAAGCTTCCCTGATTTCTTCCTATGTGACATGTGTTGAGTTACTTACAAAATTCTCTCGTACATAAGATTCTTCGTAAGCTTAATAAGTAATTCTACGTAAGCTTAATATTCAACGTGTACACGCGATGAATATTAAGCTCGCAGTAGAGTGGTTAGCACCAATGCCTCATGTTCAGCAGCTGCTAGATACGAATTCCAACTTGGATAATAGTTGGAAAACCACTTTAAACTGTAGGCTATGGTCTAATTAGTTTTCTTATGCAAAAGATTACCAGTGAATGACAAAGAAATCAAACCGATTCTATGATTCTTACTTAAATACCATTAAATTTTTGATGAATGGAAAATTGACACATTTCTTGATCAAATGAAAATTCAAACGTGTTATTTCAACTTACTTATCATAGAAATATAACTTATGTTTGAATTGACTTTTTTTAAATAAAATTCCGATTTATAATTTATTTGGGAACAAACTGATTATCTTCCTTTTAAAGTAGCCTTACATTTATTATTCTGCATGGTAACCTATACATAATGATCAATAACCAATTATAGATAAATTCACTCCCAGTTCAAAATTTTCAATCAATGCCTCTCATTAAAAAAAACTGTCCAATATAACAATCGGGAAAGGGGATTCAATTGTGTGACGCTTTTATTATCTGTCTGAAACATTTTATATGTTCTGTATCAGAATCTAATTTAAAAGCACCGAAAATGCTTCTCTAACAAGACGGTAAAGGAAGGGGCTGCTCACGAGATAAACCAACTGCGATGGGTGACGTTGAAGGGGCTGTGTCGGCAAAAGACAAGAGGGCTGACACGAAACCACTAACAAGCGTCGAACGCCCTAACGAGGGGTCGTGGCGGGGAGAAGATCTGTGGTCGTTAGTGGAGGGAAGTACCGAGGACCCTCCAGAAAGACGCAGTCTATCTCGAGGACCCGTGGCTTCTGTAGTCATTACCTGCGTCCTCCACTTTCGCTCCGGTGGCGCGCGGGGATTGGCGAATCCAAGACCTTATTGGCGACTCACGACTAAAAATAATCTTTTCCTTTGGTAGATGTTGCAGTTATCCATTTGCATGTGTCTTTCAGTGAAAGTGAAGCAGGATTAAATGCTACATTTTTAAACTTGAATAAAGATACTATGTATATAATTTATTTAGACCACTTTGCCTTCTACTCCTTGTTAAATGAAATAAGCAATTCAAATGACGGGTAAAATATTTACATTTGAAAAATAGAGATGGTTAATATTTTTGCATTGAGGATTGAATATTTTTATTCTTTCTACAGATTTAAAATTTCCAGTGACTACAATAACAAATTACAAAAATATTTTGCTTAAAGTTTGTATCATTGTCTAAAATAAAATTAACTTTGTACGATTCCTAAACATATAATCCACTGTAAATGCATTTTAGCAAAGTTATATTTTAAGACATTTATGGCTCATAATATCCTAACATTTTGTGTTAATGGGAATGCAAGTAAATCTAAAGTGTAGCGCAGTAATATTCAAATAATTTTTATACAGAACTTAATGTTTATAAATATAGAAAGGTAAAAAAATGAAGCATAAAATTTAAAATCTCTCTATTTTAGTTAACATTGAGTAGCGTAATATTTAATATTGTGGTTACAGATTTATAATTTCTTTTCAAGTAATATATTAAATTTTTAGACGATCATCTGTTATATGAAACTGGATTCGCATATTCAAGTAGGACTTTCATTTCCTCTTATTTCTTCTAGCAAAATGCTGATTACAGCAGATTCCTATATTTTTAAAAAACCAAAAATTGCTGACTTTTTGGAACATAAATTCGAATATCATGTAAATTAGCAATTAAAAATATATAGTAGCATTAACAATAAACCCTGTTTAAATATATATTTTTTAATATCTTAAAAAAAAAAAAAGATCAAATACAAGGCGTCGATTTAAATTGCATACTTTGTTCTTGTAAATTTTTTATCATTTTAATTTTCATTAATAATTTACACATTCAATTCATATTATTTTATTAACATTACATTTCAATTTTTCACTACAGACCAAACAGTTAAACAGTCGAATGCCATAATTTGAGTATCACCACATATTGATTTCATGGATAGTTGGAATTATTCACAATTGGCAAAGGAAGAAACTTGGAAAACTCTGAAACTAACACACCAATATATACGAGGGTTACTCTGAAATTTTTGAGATATGCACAGACGAGAATTTACAAAATAAAAATAACAGTTTAGTTTTAAAATACAAAGTATTTAAAAATACAAAGTAAAAATCGTCTTCTGTGTTAAATTTGATTTATTATAATTTACAAACTCTCTTTATGTTAAAGAACAAAATATTTAATTGCACAATCACATAAATATAGAATAAATCTCTTCCTCTAAATTATAATAACTGTATCTAACTCTAATAAATAATGAAGTATAATTAAGAATGTATCAGTAAATTTATTTAGAATGAATCTATTGAGGGAAGTCAAGGAATAAAAGTTGTACAAAAGTGTTGTTCTTTCAAAATTTGTATTTGTGACACATATTGAATGAAGTGTTGAAATGATGTAAAATAAAAGTAAAATATACGCTCATTGATTACTTGAAAGCTATTTTACGATAAAATGTGATTTCAAGAATTTGAGATTTACTATTCTGTGTTATCGCATTGAATCGTAAATCTCAAGATCGGTCAACACTTTAAAGTGATTATATTTCAATGAATTTATTCAAAATCACTTCTTCAGATTAAAGATAAGATTAAACTATTTAATTCATTAAAGATAAGATTAAACTATGATCAACATAGACAAAATGGCTTTTTTTACTATCATTCTTTCATTAATATAAAAAGCATTTCGTAGGTAGTAAAAGTTGTTTCACTCTACAGCAATAGTTGTTTACCCATCATAACCAGTATATTTTTCTCCAAGCGAGAAGAAATATGCGGCATAAAAAGAAAAATCATAACAAATTCTATTGGAATACAAAATAACATTTAGTGTGGTCAAAAGTCAGTATATAAGTAATTTATATTGATTATGACAGTTTTTTGTATGCTGTTCACCAGAAATAGTTTTCAAGTGACACCAAGAATATGTAAACATGATTAAACATAATGGTTACGAAAACTCTTTGCAGATAACAGTTGGTTAAGTCAGTACAACCAATACTTCAAAAACCTATAGAAAAGAATAATTTTCGAAGTAATGGTATTATTGTTTGATGCTGAACCATTTATGTACTGATTTTTATGACTACAAAGAATTTTTAACCATTAATAGCAGTGAATTTCTCATGTTATGCAATCTCATGTGTTGTACAAAATGTATGTTAAAAGATTCTGTGCATTCGGACTTCCTCTCATTAGGAATCCTAATACTGCACATTTTTATACTGTAGATAAAAAAAAGCTCTTTAAGAGTAGAGATACTCAATTCATAAATAATAAATCGAAGTCGGAAAATGCTTTCACTAAAAATATTTGAAATTTTTTAGAGAGAATGGAAATTTACTTAATCGAACGAAATAAGAAATAAACTCATTATGAAATCTAAAACTTTAAAATTGGAATAATTATTTTCAGATCAGCGTAATATTGTCCGAAATATGACATTCAAGCTAACTAAAAACTAATCAGTCATTAAAGCTATTGGTGATAAAGAAATTTAAATTGCCTCATGACTTAAGACACACAGAATGAAATGATCAACAGAAAAGTAAGATTTTTTTATGGGAAGGAGAGTATGAATTGGTTTGTTAATCTCACAAAGATCACACATTTTGCCCAAAACGACTAATTCTGGCCAGATCTACCATTCGATTTACGAAGGACACAAACGAGATTTTACATTGACATGGGAAGAATTTGTTGTTATTTTAAATTAATGATGTTTTTCTAAACGATCTTTTTTTTAGTTATGAATTAATGAATGTTATTTATAATCAGTGTAGTAATGAATAATGAGATGTTGAATACATCATCATCCTGTGAAATATTGTATATATATAATTTCACAGGATGATCATAACTTTTATCACTACATTTCATAACACAGTTTTAATATACATACTAACAATAACAATAAAATCTCCAAAAAAAAAAAACTTTTCATGTTAATCAAGAGGAAACCCCTGAAATGAATATACCATAATAGAAAAGCTTGACTTGAAGGGATTCTGTTTCTACTCTAGATAATAAATTTGGGAAAGTTCCTTAGGTAATGGGACTTTCTAGACAAAGGGATTTATTGGAATAAGAATACTTCAGATCACATGAATATTTAAGCACTCTTTAACGATTCAGCAGTAAAATAACTACAGATTTTTCTCACTTTTTACACAATTTAACTTTTTCAGAATGTTCATTTTTCGATGTTTGACTAAGGAATTTTATTACATTTTATTTATTTTTATAAAAATGAAATATATAAATATTTTTTCCTAGCTCACAAATACACATCTGAATTTTTCATCGGTACATAATTTTGATCAAACAATCAAAATATTCTGTTCAAATATAATTTCATTTTTTTAGTGAGATTTCTGTATGTGCTTCTTCTGTATTATAAACCATATACAAATATAGTTAGAGCCAGAACTATAAAAGAATAATGCTACCCATCCTATTCATACGCCTTCACAAGACAAGCTGATATCAATCCTCCAATATGAAAGAACAACCATTTATTATTCAATCAAATTTTGCAATTAAAGGAAAAAAGTCCATAGTAGCCTGGTTAATTAAGCCGTAATTCTCATAATCGGAAGGTAGTGGGCTCGAATCCCGGCTTAACCAAAGATATGTCATGTTCGCTGAAGGTGGATGGGACACATTAAGTATGTCGTGCGGCAAGGTCTTCCAAGTGAAGTGATACCTCTGATGGTGGCAAGTCAAGTATTGGAGGTCTTCTACTTAGTTCCTGCTTCAAAATCACAAAGACTACATCCGACTGCCTCTATCCAACAGTTAGAATCCAACTCAAGATCATGTACAGGGAAGAATATCCGTGCAACAAGAGAAAAATTTGAAGAAAATGACTTAATGCTTTGATTGTAGTATAATGAAGAATGAGATGCTGGAAGAAAATGAATTTGAATGCGTGATTGCAGTGCGGTTATTCTTTTGTACAAATTTGCAGGATCTAAACATTTGGGAAAAACAGCAGAACTTCTCCTCAATTTAGCTTAATGAGGATAGTTTGAGCCTTCAGTCACTATTTTCTTAACAAAGACTACATCGTCGTTTTCCATGTACTCTCTACCATTTCTTTTTAAACTATTTTGTAACTTCCATTACTTTAGTTTCTAACAGAAAATAAGTAATTAAAAGATTTTTATTTTTCTTAGTCTTAAGCAAAGTAATTTTTAAATGACTCATTTATAATTCTGATCATAATAATCATTTGTATTATAGAATATGAGTCGTAAGCGTAAAACTTAAATCAGATTTCTCATGTGCGTTAAAATTTTAGAGAAAGCTATTACAATCATCAACGTTTTAAAATTTATATACTTCATCCTAATAATAAGAGAAAAAAGAAATATGACTTCGATTCGGAATCTGCAATGAAATATAAATTGTTACAGTAAAAACACGAAAGTTATCATTAAAAAATTTGCCAAGAAAATGGGAAATAATGTGAAAAAAAAACAGGATAAATATCAAAACCTGTATAAATCATAAAAGCTTCACGCGATGTCTTATATAATCATAAAAAAAAACTCCTTAGTTTAATGGTTAGTCTTACCAAATTCAGGATATCTCTAACTGCAAATTAGTTAACTTTAATCAATAAATAAATTTTATATCGTTAAAGACTGTTTGTTGATCATAGGTGAAAGTTTATGCATAGATGACAATTTTTAAGTGGATAGTGTTTCAATGATAAAGAGTGATTGTAAGAATTATTAGTAATAGTTCAAAGGTTCGCGTTTAACCAAGGGAATAATAAGTATTGGAATTAGTGGATCAGTAAAAATTTGTGAGAAGTAATACAATGACCAAATTCAGAACAACTGAAAATACCAATATAGACAATTTTTACACTTTGACGCAGATATCAATTACACATACTCCATTGTCTTCCATCCAAACATTGATAAGTGTAGTATTAATATCTACACTTATTAGAATATCTAGAGACTTTTACTTGTCAATATTTGGCCTCTTGGCACTAACTCAAGTATTCCATTGAACATCCAAGAACAGTTGGTCACCATTCGCTGTATTTCGAAAATATCATACCGGACAAAATCGGACAGAATCAAGTTGTCCTTTGCAAAGTAATGCAAGCTATTTTTTAAAAACTGTATATTACTGTACTCAAGCTTGAAATTCTCTAACCATTGTCAGTAAATATGCATTATACCCTTTCATAATGTATTAACATATAGATATATTTCAAGAAATATGTAATTATCCTTTAATTAAAATTACTGCATCAGGTTCATGATCTTCCATGGATTTATCTTGCAACAGAGATCATTGTCTTAGCATGAATGTATTGATATTCCGTGACATATCAAAGACAGAATAGACGTTTCCTCAATAGGTTCTCAAGCTTCGTTATTCATTATTCATAACCATTTAACTCTCTACCAACGGTAGAAATTCCCATGAATCACATGCTCATTTAAAAAGCATATCTATTATATGTTACAGCCAAAAACCGAAGTTCAGCCAGTTCTTAAATTGGACAGCCAAATCGCGAAACAGTTAAAATCACATCACCAATGACCGGCCAATGTCAGATCTTTCCTTGACTTCGGGATTTGGCCAAACAGTTTTCAAAATGACATGGAGAGATCGGCCAAAGTCAAAAGAAAAAGGTCATGAGCAAATTTTGGGTATTTGTATAAATACCGTAAGGCCAATGATAATCAAATTATAGCTGACACAGAGGAGTTTTCCGATGAATCTACCTCTCTTAGACGCTTAGGATCATCCTTCGGAACAAAGGCCAAGAAGGTACGGTGGCCCTAGGTGGGCTGTAATCTGAAAGGGGAAGTTTTAGTGAATAAGGATCTCACAATACCAGAAACCTCCTGGTCTATTATGAAAATTTCCTCTCCCATGGTGAAAACAAACAAAAAGATAATCAATCACATTATTTACTGAATTAGTTTATTACAGAAAATTATCAGCATCATCACTTGTTACAACAAGATGAATTTTATGACATTTCGCATTGCACAGCAGTTAGTTATTTTTACATCTGCAGCGATCTGTTGAGCACTTGGTAGTGCAATTGCATCGAGTGTAACCTTGACCACCGGTTAACAATTGTGAAGAGGCAACGGTTCGTAATGATTTTTCCTCTGTGCCCACGGATACCAATATAAGTAGCTTCTCTTGCAAAATGGAAAACTCACGTCTAGAGTACTGTTGTTTGAGAACACCATGTTCTGTTCTTAGCTTGTAAAAAATGCTTTCGATGTTCATGACATATGCAAGGATGCTTCCTGGATCACCGCAACCTTAGTCAACATCTGGTACGCGGATACGTACATTATCTCCAACTTTCGCGGATGGAAATTTTGCATTTGAATTTTTTTAACATCTTGACACCTTGAGTTTGTAAGCTAGCATGGACAGCTGACCTCTTATTCAAGATTTCCAGTTTATTATGACATAATCTATAGGTTTTATTTTTCCTCCTTCGTCTGCTTCATTACTTATTCCACAAATTGCGTGCACAACCTTTCCGCAGGATCCACAAGAATGAGCTGAACCACACTTGTGTTAACATATTACACAGAATTTGTTCGCATTTTTATTGTCTGACTACTAATCTGGACTTTCCGATGTTTCCGTCGCCACTGCAGCTGGTTCGTTTGCGAAGAAAGTGGCTGTATTTACAGCAACATCCATTTCTTGTTTGACATTTTCGAGATCTTCGTCTATAACTAAGTTATCGATAACCTCTATGGGCAGGTTTGAGGTGCTCAGTCCCACTTTCGCTTTGCAGCCAAACATAGCCTCATAAGATAATTGCTGAATTCCTGGCTGAAAAGAACAGTTTTCCATGAATTGAATGATTCTGAGATTCTCGGCACAATGTGTAGATTTATTTGTCTGTATCTATGTCGTCATCATATTCTAAACATCTTGGTTGGCACGTTCTACTGAACCTTGGTTTTTGCTATGCCTCCGTTTTCCATGAACTAGTTTCAATTCAGGCCACATGTTCTTGAGTTCATTAATAACTTGATTCGCAAATTCTTTTCTATTTTCTGATTGAAACACGCTTGGAGCACCTAAGGTGGTGAAGACATCCAGAGGCTGGTAACCAAATTCTTCTGCTATTTTGCTTTTCAGAACTCGCAATAATGTGAACTTTGTTAAATGATCCTGGTAATTGAGTATAAACTTGAATTCGCCGTTTCGGTTACTTTGTATGTCGCGATAAGATCTACCTGATATTTTGAGTTAAATTCTTTAAATATCAAAGGTTTAGAAACTAGACCCTTTTTAGGATTAGAAAATTTGGTCTGACATGGTTGGCATAAGTGGGGGTACAATGTAATGATTTCCTTGGTGACATTTTTGTACTTAGTTTGCAGCTCCTTCTCCATCCGTGTGCGACCGATTTTCAAGTGAGTATCATGTAGCAAGTCGAATAGCTCTTCTGTGTGCACATAGTACAAAATGATGCTATTGTCTTCTGTTGCTGGCACAATAAGTTTCTGCACATAGTACAAAATGATGCTATTGTCTTCTGTTGCTGGCACAATAAGTTTCTGCACATAGTACAAAATGATGCTATTGTCTTCTGTTGCTGGCACAATAAGTTTCTGCACATAGTACAAAATGATGCTATTGTCTTCTGTTGCTGGCACAATAAGTTTCTGCACATAGTACAAAATGATGCTATTGTCTTCTGTTGCTGGCACAATAAGTTTCTGCACATAGTACAAAATGATGCTATTGTCTTCTGTTGCTGGCACAATAAGTTTCTCTTTTCCGTCAACCTCAATAATATCATATGCTCTTAGTCGACGATAGTCAACACTTTCTTTTTTCTGCTTTGCTTTAGCCTTCTAAACGTTCTCTATTAAAGTTTAGTACTTGTCTCTGCTGAGGATCCAGCTATTATCTGCTTTTTCTTACAGCAATATATTAAATTTACTTTAGAACACGGTTCTCATATCAAAAGTTGGTTTCACATTAGCATGTGAGTCATCTTCGCCCAGAATAATAGTTTCGCCAGGAGAAGATATGGGGAAAAAAACCTATAGAAAAACAATACGATACTTTCATATCACGCGGCGATCCCTTTCGTGGTGTAACAGTTCATGTTAAGTTTTAGAGGTGAAACTAAAGAATCTAACATAAATAAGAAGCACCTATATATACTCAATCAACACTTTAAGTACCAAAACTTTTTTCAGGTGTAAAGAAAGATTTTCACTATATATTGTTTGAAATTAGCTCATTAAACAATATTATAGTGCTTACATTTAAAGAAAAATTTTAATAGATTTATAAGATGTTTCCAAATGGGAACAATGGTCCTTCCCATAAATATTTGAGGAATATGTTTAATGATACAGAAATTATTTTTTCAGTACAAAATATTTAATTAGTTATTAATTACTTTAGAAAATACACATTTTAAATTTAGATATCTATTCTTTTTCACGGAAAATTTTCCTGAAAAATTAAAATTTACTTGTAAATTAAAAAATTAAACAACATAACACATCTATTACAGCAGATTTTTTTTTTTTTTTTTTTTTTTTTTGCATGTTTTGTGAATAAACAAAATAAGATCTGCACTTCAATTTTATTTCAAAAAATCATTTGATGTGCTTAAATATTTTAGTTAAATTCAATTAATAAATTTAAAATTTCGGTATTTTTTTAAACATAATGTTCCCATTTGGAAACAATTGTCTTTCATGCGTTTAGAAGCATCTGAGCGCATGATTCCTTGTTTGCTTTTATTCGCTATTATATCAATAAAATTTTCAAATCTTTTATTTTTAAATGACTTTTTATAGAATCGAAATATTCAAATAACTGAAGTAAAATGGATTTACAGACGACTGAACAGTACTTTGGCACTGAGTCTCCTTCTAATGGTACTAAGTGGTGCTCAGTGCCATTAGAAGTTTGAGTTAGGAGAAATTATGCGAAAAATTATAGTTCCCATGCTATATGAAAGCATGTACAAATTCTTGAAACTAAGTTTGATCCATAGAATAAAATAAAATAAATAAATAAATAAACGAATAGTGAAAGGGCTTGTCTATCCGGGGAAAGCACACTAGCCTACAATCGAAACTGTTCAGTTGGCGAGCCCGTAAACAATAACGTGTTTCCAGATTCGTGCTTCGATACATGGATGCCAAATACACTGAAAATATAACACACTGTCCTTGCTACCATGTGCCTGCCATTATCCCACCTGAATCGGCTGCTGTGCCCCATACTGAACAGTCTTGCTTCAGCACATCAAACATTAGCCAGGGAGTTAAGTACACTTCATGAAGATGCCGGCCAAAGTCGCATATACGTTATTCATTTACAGTACATCGGGCATTGGACATACACGCCAGCCAATGTGCGATTTGGCTGGCCAATTCGGAAATTGGCCAAACTTCGGGCTTTGGCCATAAGATGTATACTATTCTCCAGATAAATGCATTATCTGGAGAACAGCAATTGTTAATATAAATGTCTCTTGTCAAGTCGTATGATGTATTTAATCCAGCTTTGACGTAATTCTTTAATAAATATTATTATTCATTCCGATATCGATTATAAAGCAGCCATGTTTACCAATTACTTATTTATGTCAATTTATTGGTGTGTCACTTGCTAAAAGGAAAGTGTTATCTTAATTTCAAAAGTTGTTCACAAATTATCTTAAAAACATGTTCATTTAATTAAAATAGTTAAAATTATGAAAAATCTCAATTAAAAAATTTACTTAAAAAATATAGTGTAAGAAATAAAATCATGTTAAATCATACTTTCGATAAGTAAACGAGATTCATTGATGCGTTTTGAAAAGAGATGCTTCGGTTTCCTTTAATTTCGAACACCATCTTTAGCAACTTCAAGTAAAACACTTTCAGAGCCTACAGGCAATTAAGTTGCACAAATAATATCTGATTCACAATTATTGGAGCTTTGCCTTGTAATCAAGGACTTCTGTTTGGGAATAATTCAAAGAATACCAGCAATGAAACCAAACACGATGCGACAAATGATTTCATTTTTAACGATTTCTTCCATTTCCCGCCGTCTTGACGAGTGAATTATATTGCGAGAGGAGGGAGTGTAGGAAGAGATTCTGGAAATTGAAAAGAATAGAAAGAGAGGGTCGGAAGTGCTCGAATAAATAGCCCCATCGGAAACCAACCGAGTCCTTTCCTGCAGTCTCCTTAAACCCCATTAGTTCGATTAGACTGTCGAGTTGTGGAACATTCCCGAAGATTGATTCTTCTAAGATTATGTGAGGATCTGCTCCATCACCGCAAACACCGAAATCGGTATGAGTGGGAGGGGGTCTGCAGACGTCCCCTCTTTTCGTATAAATATACAAACCCCCTTCAATCCGTCACCAGCTCATTGTTTAAAGCTTCTTGGAGTCATAAACGCGAGACTGCCTATTTATTATACGGTTGCTAATGGTCGCCAGCGGACTCCCCCAACCACCCTCCTTCCACTCACGCAGCATCTCTTCTTCCTCCTCCACCCCTACCGTTTCGGAAGATATTGAATATACTAAAGCGAACGCAAGGAAGAGAGAAAATTTCAGAAATTCAAACTTGACTGAAAAGATTATTGCCAACAGCCTTGGGCGTCCGAGTTGGTGGAATTTTTGCGTTCACCGCAGTGTGGCGTGCTCGCGCGCGCGACTAATCTAATCGCGAGGGGAATGGCGGGGAAAAGTTGTGGGAGTGGGGTGCAAAAGAGTGAGAGAGCTGAAGATAAGTCGGGATATATGTATATAAATATATGATTTAATAATGGGCTGTTTATTGATTTTTACACGTCGCGCTTGCTTGGCGGTGGTTTTCGGGGTGGAAGCAGCTTTAATTTGCTTCGTAGCTTTCAGCAATGAACCCCCTTCGTCCTCCATGTCCCTCACTTGGGTAACGAATTTACTCGTACAGTGGTGTAGGTCATTTATTTTATCACCCGCCTGTCATCGAGCTCCGCTGTCGTTTGGGGGATGAGATTTGATTAGGGACCTCCGCAAGGAGAGATTTTACCACATACAGAGCTAAAAATAAAAGAGACGGTAATTAAGTTATTCTAAAATGTTAACTGTATGTTTTACGGAATATATATGGTACACACGCTCAATTAAATAATCACGTGGTAACATTAAGAGAGAGTTCATTTTAAAGTATTTTAATCGAAAATTTTGAAAATAAAATATACGGTTCGATATTTTAACTACAAAGCAGGGGGTTATTCAATAGTGAATTTTTAATCTTTAATAAACATGCTGTTCATTTGCATTTTGTCTGAAGAATATTCCTTCAAGCATAAGAATGACATACATCATAAGCATTAGAATAACATACATCAGCAAAATTGATAACTATCATCGACCCTTGTGATTATTGACCATTGAGGCCCAAAATGGAAAAAAAAATGTCTAGAGGTATTGTGGACCATATGAAGTGTTAATTCTAGAGAGACAGTTTGATACCTCCAAGAGGATATAGCCTAACTGCAATATCACGTCAATATTAAGTTGTCGATGTACTGGAAAAGAAAATAAATAGCTTCACACTAGAAACGTAATGCCACTTAAGACATATATTATCTGGTAATATTGATGGGTATGACATCCTAACCAGAAAACTTAACACTAAACAAGAGGTCTCCAAACCGATCTTTTACTCTCAGTCATTCCAATAATAATGTGAAATTCATTCTTTAAATAAAAAAAATTGTTTCACCATACTATTATTATTTCAACATGGTGATTAGGATTCAAGTTCAATCATTGGAAACAGCAAAAATCTAATATCCTGCACGAGCATTTTTATAAATTGTATAATCATTTTGGAGTTTTTTAATCTTGTCACATAAAAGCGAATTTCCCATGTAGTAAATTTGGTTTAGTTTGTCACTCAATAGTTATTTTTTTTAACATAAGGACTAATCAGACAAGGAGCTGCATTTTAAAATGGATTTCGAATTACTACAAACATTCATACCCAATGTAGAACCATGGACTGTTTAACCAAAGGTTAAACATTCGGCTATCGGTTCGGTGCAGTATGGTTATGATTTCAACCTCTGATTTAACTATTTCACACTGGACAAATGTATATTTTTTACCTTAACCAAGTTTATTTGTCGTTCTGATAACCACTAGAATAAACAATTTTAAGTATGAAGGAACATAATAGTTTAAATGTTCATTGATTTGAATGTGTATTGAAACGATAAACATCTCTATGTTATAAGATTCAGTTCTTTTCCACTTGCAATAGAGGGAGGAAATTACAACGTTACAGAACAAGACATATCACTCAATCCTACAAAATATAATCTTATTCAGAATAATCTTACAGCATTATAATTACAGCGTTTACACCATTTATATATGCCTCATATAAACTACAATTAAAAACAAATTTCAATAAACTTGTGCATTTGCATATCTCAGCTATATCTATTAATATATAAACTTTCCTTTATGGTGTTGCAATTTTCATGTTGAAGAGTACTTTTCTTCCACGTCGAATGCAATTCAAAAGAGGACAAAAATAAACTAAGGAATAAAGCTTTGTAGGATATAAGTCGTGAAAAGTCCTTATATAATCAGATAGATTTTTGTGAAAGATATGATATAATAAGTATATGAATCTTTTATTATTTATATGCTTTGCTCTGTCCATCGATATATTATATAAATATTATAAATTTAAAACTTCTTTTTCAGTGTCACGACAGCTCCGACAGCTCGTGGCCTTCTCAATAAGATTCCTTAAAGCCACTCTTTTTCTTGGTCATGGTTTTCCAATTTGTTACTCTCAACGTAGGAAGTCAACCCATCTGAGGTTGGATTAGCCCTAGATCTTGTTCCTGAAGCCCTGGCAATAAATATTTTCTGCGTTGTACGTTCACTATTCATCTAGATAACATGACCAGCCCATTTAATTCTTTGAATTTTATGACGTCTGATTCTCTAAAGGCACGATAAAGTTCTAAATTTGAACGTCCAGACGCCATTGACTTCTTTACCTTCAAAAATGGCCGTTAGTATCCGCCACTTAAAGATACCAAAGACTATTTTCAAATTTTTGAACCATTGTCTAGGTTTCTGATGCATAAGTAAATATAGATCTAAGTAATATCTATATATATAGATCTAAGTAATTATAAATTAATAGCTTGCATTTTTTAATGAGGTTAGATATTTAAATATTTCTTGAACCATCAAAGTATATGTTGGCAACTTTGATTCTTCTATACACTTCAGATGTGATGTTATTGTTGGAGTTAACCTCAAGATCCTAAATATGTGAAGGTATCAACTTTTTCAAATTTTATGTACCGATTCGCAGGAGAGTTTCAGAGTCTGTACCTTAGTGCATTGCATGTATTTAGTTTTTTTCCTGGTTGAAAGTAAGGTGCAATATTACTGCCACATTTTCTAGTGCTAAAAAAGCCAGCTTTAGATCATGTAATGTTCTTGCAATAATGTCTATATCGTCAGCAAATGAAAACATTTGTATAGATTTATGAAATATATTTCCCCTGGTGTTGATTTGAGAGTCACGAATAACTTTCTCTAATTCAACATTGAAGATTAGGCATACTAATGCGTCGCCCTGCCTAGCCCGATGTCTTATTTCTATTGGTTACGAAAGATCACCTTGGATTTTGACTCTTTTGAATGTATAAATTCAATAAGCTGACTATAAACAATCTATATTTTTGGTGCTATAAAGAAATGAATAACAAAGTTTAGTATGAATTTTATATATGTATGCATCATTAATCTGTCTCATTTATCATCTTTTCCATCATCTTTTTCGAACCAAAAGAACAGGACCTACAGAAAATGTACCCAATTGTTAATCCTCGAAATAATCACCATCACCATCAAGCAACTTCTGCCAATCTGTCTCTAGCTGTGCAATCCTTTTGCGGTGAAGTCCGTGGTTTTTTTGGGTGCAAAAAAGCTTGCGAGTGCTTGGCACAAGTCTGCTTCATAAGTGAAAATTTTTCCTAGAAGATTCTCCAAATAATGAAAGAAGTGATAGCGCAAGGTCAAGTAAGTAAGGAGGAAGACACAAGTTCTCTCAACCAAGATGCTGTATGATATTCTTGGTCACCGGGCAATAGTTTCATCACTATCCAGCGAGACAAATCTCCCTACCTGAACCAATGCTTTTCCAAACGTTCATTCACAGCACTGTCCCAAAACACTTGATATATTCAGCGACTTGATGCAGCAGCTGATAAGCCCGCTTTGAATTCGTAAAGCAAACAACACCGAACGAGCACCTTCGACGCATCCATTACTTTTCCCTGCTATACGAGTCACAATTGATGAATTTGCGCGGTGGACCTGCTTTTATAATCATTGATATTTCTATTCTCGACAAGTCAGTGTCTCAACTACGTCATACTCTAATTTGCATACTGATACTCACTTCATACAAAGACAATATGAAAACGGCAAGAATTTTCTTGTTTACCTTATAGGTGGATTTTTATAACTGAAATTTTTGATGTTTTAAGGAATACCATCTATTTTGACAATATTTATTGCAATATATGTTAATTCTCGTAATGTTGAGCATTCTCTAACTGTTTTCTTATTGAAATCTTTGATACCTTATTTAACTTTTTGTAACTTCGAATGTTACAGAGTTTTACTGAAATGCAATATATATTGCTGTTCTGTTTTCAAAATTATAGATGATTTAGCCATAACCAATAAATTACCTGGTGGAGCATAATCTGTTAACCTAAAGTGTAGATGTTCCATCATGTGTCTATAGTTATGTGCATCACTACTACTTAGACAGCTAAGAAAATTATGTAACATGGACTTCATAATATGAACTCTTTCATTGTTTTGAAGGAATGCAGTTAGTCTGATATTATTAATCAGTGTACAATTTAAACAGTCACGGAATGCTTATATAGAATGAGTGAAATCACATATGATACTTATGATAAAAGAAATCTATTCGGATAATCATTAGAAAATCAAGCTAATAATTTACATTTTTGAAAAAATAAATCAATCATCTGACAAAAACCGTCCTTCCCAGAAAAGTACCTCAACTCCCCGAACAGTTCCAACAAACTATTCATGTGGTTCATAATGTGTACTTCATTACTTTTAAATCACTGCGATCGGTTCCTCTCTAATTTCTAATTTTAAATAAAAATCACTGTTAATGAGTCATGGACCATTGAAGTTTTCATACGTGTCTCATCCTGAATCTGATTATAAAATTGTTCAAATTCTCTACTGAATTTAGGTTACGTTGATCAAGCTAAGAACTAATTTTGAATGTGTATCTAATGACATTTAATGCGTTGTCAAAAGAAATCGAATTTTTCACACCAGTTTTACTATATTTTATTTTCAACTATCATGGTGACTATTCTATATAGCACCTATATTCTTTTTTGCGATACATTGTTATTATACCGCTATCAAATAGAGTGCATGCGTAATATCTTTTAAAATACTCTTAAGTATAAATTAAACTAAATCAAACTATATAGTTTTTTTCCCCGTATACCCTATAATCTTTGTATTATAACATAAAAAAAACATTTTTGCACCATTAAAACATCAATGGCTTTTTCACATCTTTGACTTTGCTAGCATTATTTGAAGTCAATTATATGTAACACGTAAAATGTGATATTAGCAAATCAATATAATTTTTTTTTTACTATTTAATCATTTTTTGGCATCACTTTTTCTTTATTTGAAGAAGAAAAGATGGATTCTCCAATCAGTAGGGAAATAATAATTACCAAGAAAGTTTCCTATACTTTTAGAAAGTAAAATCTAATGTTCAGCAAATAGTTGAATATACTTTTGCAAATAATTAGCTAAAATGTTTCTTCGTCTTTTTGTTGTCCGATAAGTATTCTCTAATATGCCATGAGAGACATACTGATTTAATTTGTGGTATCTATAACTATCATCTATCTTTATTTAATTGATAACAAACTGTAACTTTTGCTTTTTAACAATTTTGTTTTCAATAAATTTTTACAGTGCACATCTTTGGTTCATAAAATGTTTTGTTCTAAACTTTTGAAAAATGAAGATTGATTGATAAATCATCACGAGACATATATCTTATATTTGTTCTTAAAAAATCAACAGAAGATCTCGGTAATAGGAAAGAAGTACTGAAGATTTAATCATTTTTAAAATTATTCAAGATTTTTAATTCTTAGTAAAAATAAACTGAAAATAGAAAATAAGTTTTAAAAATTTAAAATGGGGAATTTTCCTTTTCCCTGAATTTGTGGTAATCAAACTAACAATTTTTCCTTGTTATTAACTATTCTTCTAATTATTTCATGTCTATTAAAACACCTTATAGTTGTTAGTTTAGGAATACAAAAGTATATTTGTGGAAAAAAATAACACAACAATCACAAAAAGTAAGTCGCCAAGACCACTTTGAATTAATTTTTCCCGGCAACAGAAATTCTTTGCTTTCTTATAATAGAATTGTTTTAATTAAAAAATTAACCTAATGGAATTATACCTAAAATGGGAATTTTTTTAACTTTTGATGAAACCTTCAAGTTTTTTTTCATCTCTCTCTCTCTCTCTCTCTCTCTCTCTCTCTCTCTCTCTCTCTCTCTGTGTGTGTGTGTGTGTGTGTGTGTGTGTGTGTGTGTGTGTGTGTGTGTGTGTGTGTGTGTGTGTGTTTGTGTGTGTGTGAGAGAGAGAGAGAGGAGAGAATAATGTAACTTTTGTTGACGTCAAAAGCAGTAAGAGTCCAATAAATTAAATAACTGAAAATATTTTTCAACAAAAGCTAAGAAAAATATCTACATCTATTTAACGTATGAACCTTTTCACGTCATTATTACGAATGTAAGAATATTTTATATAACAGCAAAATAATAAAGTTCACAAGGAAAAATCTTATGTTACTAATTTCGGCAAAATAAAAATGAACATATTAACAATACATGTTAATTATTAAGAATCTAATAATCTCACACATCATACTGAAAAAATAAAAGTGTGCATAGTATTTTTGTTAGTATTATTGTCTCAGTAAATGTAATTTAATCGATTTTTATATTTTTCATAAAAAATCGTATTTTTAAGTCATCCCCTGATTTGATGATTTTCTTGCCAACACATTCTTAAGCATAGGAATTTTAATCAAATCAATTTCATTCATTTTCCTTTTAATATTTTTTGTAGTTGAAGATACCTCTGTTATAAAAGTTGTCTTACTATTTTGGAGATGAAAACTAAGCCATAAGTTGCTCTTTTTATTTTTATGTATGTGTGGAGTCTTATTAAACCATTTAATAAGCTTAGACAATTTTATGTCTTTAAAAATAACTACTAACACACACAGATACATACATACATATATATATATATATATATATATATATATATATATATATATATATATATATATATATATATATATGTATGTATACTCAAATAGAAATTTCTCGCCAAATAACTAGGTAAAATATTATTTTAAGACTCAATTTTTATTTGTGTTTTATGTGAACAAGTGCAATAGGTTTATTTCTTCGCGAAAACTTAGAATTAATGTCATTAGTTTATTTTATAATTGCTCGTTTGTTTTTCATGATTCTTTGAAGAAACTAAATTTTACAGAGAACTATTAATATAATTAGTTTTAGTTTCCTTTAATTTTCTTAGTTGAAAATTAAATTTTAGTTACTTCTTTGACATCATATTTCAAATTTTCATTTCATGAAAGAATAAAATATTTCTTAATAGGATTCCCTTAAAAATGTACTAGAATTTCTTAAAACCATAACTTTGTAAGCTTCTCAAGAGCTTCTAATACTTTTGTTCCAATTCTTCTAAAAAAAATAATAATAATAAATTCACACCAAGATAAAAAGAAAATATAAGTGTAAAAATTTATTATTTCAAAAAATATGTTTCAAAATATATTTTAATAAGGTCTTTATTTATGTATTTATTGACATAGGTATATGTCCCAACTCTATTAAAACTCATAAAGTGGAATAATCTATAACCAATAAAGTTATATCAATTCCAGCACTTTAATTTATTTGATTTATTTTTAACATTTATTAAGATATAAATTCAATTGAATTTTTAATTGTGATCTTTTGTCATTTTAAGAAAATTTTTAGCAAAATGGATGAAAAGCAATTAAAAAAATTGCAAAATTGAACAATATAATTTAAAATATTCCTATGAATTTCTTTTTTAAATTGATATCCCATTCTTTTTCTAGTAGACATTAATTAGCTTACAAAAATTTATGTGTTTTAGATATTTCTAGATTTTTCTTCCTTCTAATATTCATTTACTAGTACAATTGATAAAGTAATGCTGTTAATTTCATTAGAAATGTTGCTTTGTGGTATTATTTTTTATCAATTATTTAAAGAAAATTTTAAAAAAATAAATTTTTTTTTAATATTATGCCTGAAATTTATAAAATTCTATCCACAGTATATAATTTGAAAAATAAACAAAAGAAATTAATTTACTTCATATTATTATTTCCTTTTTTCTGTAAATTGTCAGTTATGGAAGAAATATTCTGTGTTAAATCGAAATGTAAAAATGTTTTCAATTGAATGAAACAATAAAAACATTTCATTAAAATATAAAATCTGAGCTTCTTTTTCCATTTATTTGTTCTTAAAATAGTTTGAATTTGCATTCTAAGCAAAATAAAAAATATATATAATTTTTTGCAGTTTGGCCAATAGCTGTAATTCTTCAATCAAATATAAATTGAAAACATTACTGTAGTTAATTTATTTTTTTCATAAAAACTGAGTTTATGTACTAATAAAACAATTAAGACAAAAATTTTTATTGAAAAACTGATTTTATTCATTTCAAAAATTAAATACGATTTGAACAGATAAAATAATTATCATACATTTTTTAATCAAGAAACAACAATCTATTTATTATTTGAATGCACAAATCTAAAGAACTGAAAATATATTTAACAAATAAAAAAAAAAAAAGAAAAACAAAGCGACCATTATTAGTCTTCATTATTTTTACAGAACAGGAAAGAAAAATAAAAGGCGAATCTTTTCAGGATATTGAGAATTCCATCTCTCTTCCCACCCAACCGCAAACTCAGTAGACTCGCCCTCCCCCTTTTTCTCCCATCCAACCAGAAACGTCAATTAGCGGGCTTTGTTTTTGTCTGGTCGAGAACAATGGCCCTTTCGACCAATCATCAGCCAACTGACGCTCACATACGAACGAATGCTATGTTCCAAGGCGGTTTACAAAAGTGAGTAGACGAAAAACCGAAAACTGCCAGTAAGAAAAGGAAATAAAGGTGAACGGATTTAATAAAACAAAAATCAAAATCAAATAAATGTAATAAAATTAAAAATACTTCCGATTTCTCCGTCTTTTTATTTTTATTTCTTTTAAAAAACTTTGATTAAATAAAGAATTTGTCGCTGAAAAGATGGCCTTGAAAAATAGAGTATAAAAGACTTATATGGAATTTTATTATTCCATATAAATATAACCACATTTATACTTATATGGAACTTTATTTTTCATTGTATTTTAAAAATACTTAAGAATGAGACTTTTTATATCGTAAAATCTATTAAATATATAGGCTTGTAATTTAAACATACTTTATTTTAGCAACCTCTGGACAAAAGCCAATTGTAAATATTTTATTATCGTTAAAATAAAATCATTTTACTTATAAATACTTTTTTTAAAAAATTTGTGGCTATACTAAAAAAGTGATTAAAAATTATTGCTTAGGATGGGAGAAATTCTTACCTTTTAAATTTAAATAAAAAAATTACCTTCGATGAGTTGATTCAATTCTTTTTCGATTTTAATAACTTATATTAGAAAATAGAGTGTGTAGGTTGATGATTTCCATTTAGATACTAAGATTGGTTCATTATTTTCTTGAATCTAATAAAAACATTTTTAGAATGAATGAATTATTTCCTTTAATAAGAAATACGAAAGCTATTTTTTACAGGATTACTTTCTACCAATATACATTATTGGCTGCGAAACCCACTTCGAGCTTGGATGCTTTTGTAGTTCGGAATCCACTCTTTAAACTGTAATTCCATCTTTAAATAGCTTTCACGTGCAATAAACAACTCTTGAGTAACAAACAAATCAAACCCCACTATTAGCAATCACAATAATGTTGTTATTGTTGCTGTGTTAAAGTCAGTCTGGCAACAAATGGTTCGATGCTCCACTTTTCCAACTGAACCATATTTTGGTGTGGAGTCCGACTTCCTCAGTACACACATGCCATATAGGTACCCGTTTATAAAGTAGGCAATCATACACACTTCATTCATAGAAGGAAAGACAAGATAGATAGAGAAAGTACAATCGTGCTCGAACCGGGATTCGAACTCAGGATCTCCTTATCCGCAGTCAGGCACGCTGACCACTAGACAAGCCGGTCGGCTAATCCCAACTAATAATAAAAAGATAAAAATATTGATCAACACTGCTACTTCCGGAAGGAAGAAATCATTTCTTGAACGTAAAGCCAAAATTGCGGAAATGATTTTTAAAAAATTTAAATCTGTTGAGAAACGTTTCATAACCTTATACACAACCTACTTAGTTATATAATTTAATTTTATACATCAATAAAATTAGAATGTAAAATAAAAGTAATTAATTATAGATAAGAAACGTTAATGCACCAAATATTTGCTCATAAAAAGAATCTGTACTCATGAAAAGAATATATTTTAAATCCTATCCAACAATAATTAAACTGAATGAGATTTTGCCTTTAGTCTACAAAAATGTTAGAGTAGATATTAAACCATTTAAAGGCTTGCATACTTGATTCTTTGCAACACGAATTTAACAGTTATGTTGCCGTAAAACAGAATCTACATAGTCTTGAGTTTATTCAGAGTTTTTTATAAGAAGAACTCTTACTTGGCGTATACATCTCATTATAATCTCTATATTTGGCGATGCTATTTTCATCACCATCTTTGAATTTTGGTGAATTTCGACAGATTGCTACGCACTTAAGCCCCATTATGCAAATTTCGGAAGGATATTATTGTTTTTTTTTTTTTTTTTTTTTTTTTTTTTTTTTTTTAAAAAAAAAAGAATATATTAGCTGTTTTTAAATGTAGCTAAGTATTTCAGAGTTTCAGCCACAAATTATTTTCGAATTATTTTGGTCATATTTTAATTTCCTCATATAATTTATTCCCAGTTAGACGATTATTTTGATATCATGAGCAAATTAACTAAATTTTATAAAATAATGGGAATAACTTTTACAATTAGCAAATTAAATAAATAGTTTGATGCTTTTTGTGACAAAATTAGACTTAATAATATAGCAATCAAAATAATTCAGATAAAAAATAATGCTATTTCCTTTTTATTCGTTTATAAAAATTGTAACTTAAAATACTGTGAAAAATCACATGAATTATAAGATTATAGCTGACACGAAAATAGATTTTATTATTTTACAATCAATAAAAACAATTTTTTTATTAGATGAAGTTATCAGAATATTCAATTTTAAAATCACCAAAATTTACCATCTATGCATATTTTAATTTTTTCTTTCATATTAAGGGAAATACAACTGGCAGACTTCGTCTCATGGTTTTGGAGGTTAATAAAATTCATTTGCACCTTGATGGACACGACAACAACACAACAAAGGAAATACTTCAAAAATTCTATCATAAAACATTTTTATAGAAAAAAAACTGTAATGTTTATTAATAATAGTTTATTTATTAAAATAATATTTAAATAAAGTATATTTGAAATATGCGGCAAGGATTTTAAAAATGGATATTAATTTAAAATATTAATGTTTTTATAACTAAACAAATATATATTTAAATATGTGAATTATTATTTAATGTGATTTTAATGTTTGATATAAATCTTATACTTTATGCTTTATTATGCATGATGAACGGTATATAAATAATCCTTTACAGCATTTCTTTGTAGAAAGTTAATATTACTTTATTTTTTAGTAAAAATTTTTGCATAAAAGTATTAAAATAAAATATTTTGTATCAATTTCTGAGATCATAAAATAACTCACAAGATCGATTACACAAAAAGAAATAGAAACATTTAAACAAGCAGTGATATTTTATTTCAGAAAAATAATAAAATTCAGATATAGCAAAAATTATTCACATTTCCATTTTTTCTCGTCCCGTTGCTTACATTCGTTCGAATACGAACGGAGAATGAAATAATAATCAAATATTTTCCCACCCCATTTTTTTATTTTTTTATTTTAAGTTTATACGTTTTCTATTACGGAGCAGCATTAATTCTCCAGCATTTTTCTGAAACAAAAAATTTCAAATGCTTGTTGCACTTTTTCTTCCGCATACTTTCCCCTCTCCTTGGACTAACTCCGCCTTCCAGCCGTGACGTTCTTAGATAGGGGCGTCCACTTCCCCTCATTCCTTCGCTTCATTGGTTACTTTCAAAGACGATTGACATTGTGAGCTAAATTAATTTTCTCCTCTCAGAATGGACGCGGAAAAAATTTCTTATTGAAATTCACTCTTCTGCCAAGAATTGAAATGTACATTTCACGAGCCAGTCGTCCTTTGCTCCCAGCTGAATGGGGGGAAAAAATGAATCGAATGTTTAGATTTGGAGTTGTATATGGGTTATTCTGTCAATATTGATATGATGTCACTTGTTGTGGGAACAGTTTGAAGGTCAAGGTCAATGATCAGGATCAGACTGATAGCACTGAGAGATATTTTGATAAAAATTTAATATAAGCATATATATATATATATATATATATATATATATATATATATATATATATATATATATATATATATATATACACACAATCTATGTAATGTTCTTCCAAAGACTATGGATGTTTCACAATATTTTTCAACAGTACATCTATGACATTCAAAATGAGAGAGATAAAATTTTAAATTTTAGAAATGTATTCTGAGAATATATTAATATTCAAATCGTATCACGCTTTTAATATGAAATTAATAAAATTCACCAGGAGCAACCATAGCTTGTTTATTATCAACTCATTATCACTTTTAGAAACTGTATTACATTATGATGATTTTAATATTCTTCGAAGTAAAATCCTTGCACCAGAATTCAACTCTATCAGAGTAGATATAAAAAAATTCAAATTCTATAATATTGAAGTTTCACTTAAAAATTGATGGAAATTTTCCAGATTTTTCACATAGAAGTTTCAATAAAATTTGAATTTTGCTAAGATGAAACCCGTGAATCTCGGTTTTTTTGTTCCAAAATATATCACATACTCGAATTTTAATGATAAAAAGTGAATTGTTGAAATCGATCCAAAAAAAAACAAGTAGCAATTAATAAAGAAGCATTTAATCAACAGGAAATATTCATAAATGATAACACGGTATAAAAATACCCTGTTATATTGAGATAACAATTGATGAAATTATTAACTCGGAAGTCGGCCTCGTCCATCAGACTGATATTTAAGATCACGAAATGCTTGATGGTTGTGAATTCTAATTGTTGACATCTTCACGCATTTCAGTTTTAATCCGTTTCGTTACATAAATGAATATTAATCATTTAAACTATGTTTTTGTTTAACAATGCGAATTCATTTTTAATTAAATAAATCAGTAGTAAAAATCTAGTTCCTCACTTATTGATGGAAAAGCAAGTTTCTCATACAGTTATTGATATTAGGACTAAATCATTTGCAAGTTCTAGACATTATGCTTGTTATATGGAGTTAACTAAATAAATATATTAGGTGCTTATATGAATGCCAGCTGTATCCTGGTTGGGAATGGTGATAGATATGAAACTCTTGCAGGATTACACAAAAAAGTTACGCCGAATGCTAAAGTTGTGAAACAAAAACCTATTCAGTCATTTAGGCAATTCCGAATTTTCACAACAACTGCTAATTATTCAAAATTGACAAACGGTATTGCTATAGAAATATTATGAACACAAGAAATATGCGCTCCATCCTTGAATATACTTGCGTCCTTTGTGCTATATTAAAATCAGAGAGTCTCTACAGATTAATACCACTCGATAGCTATTCTTCCCTTCTGCATGAAATTGCTTTTGAAAATGTACCGGCAATTGAAGGGCCGGCGAACAATGAACGGGCGGCTGAAAGTTTCCGAAGTCCGAAAATCCCCCGATCTCTTCATTAAAATATCTGCTTATGAACAAAACAGACGAGAGGCCGTCACTATAAGTTGTCGGCAGCAAGCCTCTGAATGGGTCTCTTTCGTCTGAATGCAAAATTGAAATGGTCACTTTGGAAACATTCCATACACCCGAAGCAGCATAACAGCAGAGTAAAATTTTGCAGCAAAGTTCCGAGTTTTGGACCATTATTAGTCAAGATACATTCCCCTTAAAGGACTCGCTTCAATGGACATTGTCCACTGTTTTAGAGGCCCTTTCGAGATCAGTTGACCCACGCATTCATTAATTCACAAGTTCTACCTCTTCCCCCTCCACAGTGAGCCGCCGTAGGCCAAATAATATTCTAATTCCCTAATAAATTCTCCGTTTTCCCCATATAAAAGTTTAAAACTCCACACTAACAAACTTCCGCCATCATCGTCCAGCAAGACGTGAGCAGAAGGCCGAGACAATGGGGGCCCCCACCTATTCCTCTTCCCTGCCTCCCTCTGAAAGGGGGTGGAGCAGGACCCTTTTGTGCCGTGCGTCATGTCCAGGCCTCTCCGGGAATGATAAAGCGTGGTCGACAAGTTCCTTAATATCAGAGCACTAGCCGCTCTCTGAAACAGTGGACCCAGCAATGAAGTGTTCCGCAGACAATACCCCTTTGTTGAATGCACTCCCCCGACTCTGTTTGAGTTGGCTTCTCTGCCCGCACGCTTCTTCACAATTACTACTTTTAAAGGCCAGAATTCGTTAGAATATTTGTGAAATATCTACACATGTGTGTATGTGTGTGTATATCTATCTATCTATCTATCTATATATATATATATATATATATATATATATATATATATATATATATACACACACACACATACGCACATGTGTGTGTGAGTGTGGATATTTGCTTAAAAGCCCAAAGGTGATTGTAATGGCGAAACAGAAGAAACAATAATTGAAATTCTCATTGAACAACTCTTGTCCTGTTTAAAACCTCTGGTAACCACCAGTTTAATCCCTTTAACGCTTACATCACATTCAAGTATATTTTAAATTAGCCGCAAAAGGTGACCACAGATAAAGTAGTAAGAACTTAATTTAAGTGACACTACCGACAAATTATTGAGTTTTATAACATTACCATGATAGAAAATGGTTGTTACATTGGAGAATTTCCCCCTTTACCTCTAGTATCTTCTCAATTCAAAAAAAGATGATAGGTAGCACAAACACTTCAATCATAGTAGACAAAATTTAAAGAAACTCTAAAATTTCTTCATAAAATGATGAAAATAGATTTTAAAATCTTTTTTGAAGTAGATGATAGTAATAGATTTTGTGTTCGATTTACCCCAATAAAAATGAAAACATTTGCGTTGTTAATTGTTCTGCAACGAAATCTGTAATTGTGTTCATCTGCAAAATTTATTAATATTAAAGGAATATTGCAATGAATTTTGAATGAAATCAAAACTTAATTATTTTTAGTGGTAAAAGATTTCGCTAGTAAAATGCAAGTTTACAATGATTTCACTGAGGATGGAATTTTTATATAATAGGATTTATATGGATCGATTTTTTAAAACTATCGATTTTTATCAATCGATTTTTTACTTTCTAAAGTATTAATAATTACAATAAAAATATGAAGTTTGAGTTTTAAAATTCATTCTGAAATTTTAAATTCCATACTTCGACTATTCAGAACTTATTCCAGTTAGAATTTAATCTGTTTTATTAAAAACACCTGTAACAGACAACATATTCAAAAATTTTTTAAAAAAAAAGTATCGATAATATTATTTTAAAAAGTTAATTTTTGTATTAACAAATAAATAAATAATTAAAATTTTTGTATGTATAAATGTTTAAATCAATATAAATTTATGTTTTCTTTTTCATATAATATTAAATTTATGTGTCTGATTAATTAGAATTTTTATAATTCTAATATTTTTAATTTTGTGAACAATAAATCGTGAAAGTATATGGAAATTTTTTCTTTCAAAATACATTTTTCTTTAAATATTTAAAAATTCAAGTTGAAGATGCAATGCATATGAAAATTATGTTTTTCAATTACATTTAATATTTTTCACTTATTACGTATTTAATATATATATATTACTTAGAAAATGAAAATCTGTTCTACTACACTGAAAATAGAAAATAAAGAAGTAATTTCGAGTCACATTAAAAGAAAAATTACACTTTGTTCTATGTGACTATTATATTTCTACATTCCTTAATACAAAGAATTATTCATGATGAATTATTTAAGGGTAAAATAAAATACAAGGAATTATTCCATAAATGCTCAGAAAACTGCAGAGAATAAATAAATATTCATGTGAAAAAATAGTAGGACTTATGCTAATCTCGAAAATCTTTATTAAATATTCTAATATCTTTATTCGAAAGCAATGTGCTTATTCAATTCATATTCCTTTTTTGAATTATGAAAGCCTTAATCATTAATTTGAAATTAGTTGTATTCTCCTTCCCGAGGTTAACGAAGGAGAATTTTTTTAATTTAATTTTCTCCTTGCTTACGTGTTAGGAGGGAAGGGGGTGGCATAAACGAAATTAATTACAAGTAAAAGGAGAAACAGAATTTTAACTCTACACAAAGAATCGGGTTTCAGAGTGAAAATGTATTTCTATTAGGAGATCGTATTGTTAAATACGAATTCGGCGATGCCCAGAAAATTCTTCCTCCGAAAAATTGATTAGAGGAAGTTAATAATTACCATATTAGAAAGGAAAAATGTTGAAGAAAAAAAGTAATAATCGAAAAGAGGAAAGATAGAAAGAAGAACAGAAATCAGTTAATTACAACTTTGAAGAAGTCACTCTAGAATAACGGAACAATAAGTCTGGGAACAATCATAATTAAGTTCGACGAATTCATATAGGTCAGGAACAATTTTCGAATAATCATTTTTCAGTTCTTTTTCCCATAAAAATCAATTCCTGCTTTCGTAAATGTCACAATGACTTTTCTTACACCGGCAATTAGGCGGCCATTGTGAGCAGTCCAGAAACAATATCATTTTTCGGGCAGACTTCGAAGAACAATGGAACGCCATTGTGAGGCGAACAGAAAAGAGCTTCCTACTAATTACTCCAGTGAAAATGAACTTATTAAAAGGGCGAACCATTTTCCATTAAAGTTTAGTTCCTGAAGTAGAAAGTCAAATAGACGAACGGTTATTTCAAAAGTTAGAAACCCTTCGGTAATGCAAACGTCGATAGATAGTTGCTTTGAGATGCCTATCGGACTTGGGAAAGACCGAGGTATCGATTAGTCATTACGACGGCCACTAGATGGAGCGACTGGTCGAAAGGTTTTTCTTTCCACATATTCGCAATAAAAGGGGGACAAATTGCTCCATTTAAATAAAGCACTTGAGATAGGCCGGCATCAAAAATCCGATAATGATTTACAACTTGTAGGCATCGAAGAAAAGATTTCAAATTTCAAGGATAATAATAGAAATATAAAAAGAATTTCTATACTTTAAGCCGTTTGAAGACAAGTGCTGCATCGAATTCAAGAGGCTTATCAAAATAAAAACTTAAATAATACTTAATCTACTGAAGGTATTGTGTTGTGATACTTTTCAGATGCAAAAGAATATTAACCGATGGCATCTTTGATAATCAGTTGTAATAATCGATTATCATTGTACCTAAGTAATCTTGTGATTCTTTGGAATCGATTATAAACAACAAAAATTATATCTTTTGATATTGTCAGCAATAGATATTTATGCAATTTCTATTATAAAGGAAACAATATTTTCTTTGAAATATATATATGAAGAATATGTTAGGCTTAAAAACTTTTCTCCAACAAAAGAATAAAACGTTTAAATTATTTGATTGTATTAAAGAATACAAATCACTTCTTAAATTTAAATAGGAAAAAAAGCACTGTTAAACGGGGCTAATTTTGTTCAGTTCTTGTGAGTGTATATTATGTTTATCATTATTTCACAAGAGCTCTTTACCGATTGCTTAGTTCGAACATTTTAAATAATAAATGTAAACATTTTTGTTTGGCCATATTTGAATATAACACATTTTTCACGTAATTTTAATCACAATACTAGAAATCATTTTGTTATAAATTTATGCAAAGAAAAATGTTTCACCACTGAATTTTCACTAAAATTTTTAAAACGGACACTTATTTAAAACAATAAGTTTAATTCAAAAGAATTCATTCAAAACAAATTCTTAAAAGAAGTTCAGACATACATAATTATAAAACAATTAACTTTGATCAAACAGGCAGAAAATTTGATGATACTTCTAAGCTGAAATACAAGAAGAAAATATTTAACATAGTTATATTCTTTTCAATATGTACTTTTAAGTCAGCTTGTATATATATATTTTCTTTTACCACAAATCTGCATTCATATTTAATCTTTTCAAAAGATGCAACCACCCGTTTATTTACAAAATATAAGAAATTCATAACATTTTGACTAAGAAATCAACCTTTCACTTGCAACTTAAAAAAAAAAATTGAAAATTCTTCAGGACACAAAGGTTTTAAATTACTTTTCTTTCAAAATAAATAAACAACTCAAACCAATAACAATACCCTCAACATTAAGATGGAATCTTTTATGATGAAATGCGATTTTTTTTAAATATATTAACAACAACATGTGTACTCAATGACCAAATAAATATATTCTACAAAAAATAAAGCCTACTCTGAAATCAAAAAATTTTTTCAAGTTAATGTATTTAAGATAATGACATCATCAGCATATGCTGGAAGATGGAGAAATAATGTGATTTCGCTGAGGCTAAAGAAACAAAAATAAAAGTTATAAAGGAAAATACAAATTTATTCTTAAGTAATAGATAAAAAATTAGAATATATTTCCAGAAAGGAGGATCATTGGAGTCGGTTATCCTAATGCATTTTGTGAAGCTACAAGCCCACTCAATAACGACATTTTCCTGGAGGTCGGAGTAACAAACAGAAAAATATTCGTACACTCAAGCAGATAGGATTATTCTGGTTGCACAAGCATGACGGAACTTTCGTCCCAGCGATCGTTTTTATTACCTATTAAAAGGGGACGCCCCTGCAGGAGGCCGGGGATTCGAGAACGGTCCCCTACGGCGCAAGTGGATGCAGATGCTCAAGCGGAGAGCTGTTTCCAGAAGAGTCTCCTCTTGTTTATTTTCTAAGCGTAGGAAGTGCGCAAGCTATTGTTGGAAATTAGAATTGTTGTTGGAAACTCTCCTTACATCGGTTCGAGTCCCTGCTGCGCGTAATATATATTTAGTACTGGGAAAGAAATGACGGAAGATTCGGAAAGTCTGTAGATGTCATTTACGGGGGTACTGGACTGTCGTCATTGGAGGCAACAGGGCGTTTTGCAGCTATAAACTGAAAAAAAAGTAATGCAACAAGTTTCTACATGCTACTAACATGAAAACTCTAGTTATGATTTCAAGTGACCAACTAAAAATTTCTGTTGTTGTATATCAACTTAAAAATATATATTTATAACTATCCAACTCAATGTCTAAATTAAATTAACGTTTCACCAATAGCAATAGTTATTTCGTAATATACCGAAATGATTTAGAATTACATACACATCAAAAAAAAATTACATAATTTTGCTTAGTTGCTATTTAAGTCAATCTTCAAAAAGTGGTATAATTCAAAGTTCTTTCAGTTATATACAATATTCATGTATATCAATATGGTTTATAACTCAAATACATACATAAAGTTTATTACTGTATAATTAATAATAAAACACAAATTACACACTCTTAAAATATATATTTCTGAATAAAAACTATTTTTAGCAATAATATTATCTATAATTAATCCTCAAACACATTGCTATTAATAATCCTTAAACATTTTTCCTAAACATGAAATCAAAGCGAAACTTTATTAAGATTAAATACGATTGAATATGAGTAATTTCTATTTAAAATGCTATAAATAACAACTGTCCATGAAATTAACGACAACTAATAAAGCAAGATATTTTTACTTAAAATAAGTTTAGTTCACGATCAATCGTTTAATACGAGGATTTTTCATTTAATTTAATATGAATTATTTTATGAGATTACAAATGAATTCGAAATTTATTCCAACACATGCATTCAAGATTCATTTAATTCACTTCTGTAAACCTTGTAAGTATGTCTAAGAAAAGAATTTAATTAAATTTATCTTTGAATGAAGCCGAAGTTTACTTTTAATTAGCAGATTTACTACTAATTGATTTATCTGACTTATTGATGACTTTGAATTATGGAGCTATTACTTAAAATTGCATCAGCAAAATTAATCAAATGTAATTAATTTTGATGACACTTAAGCACTGGAGCAATTATTATGTTTGGCAAATGTACTTACGCTTACTATTTCAAAATATGCTTTGTTTAATATTGAAGCTAAGGTAATTTTATATTGCACAGTTTGAGTTTATAATGCATTAAAAAAGAGTTTAATATTACTATGTCAATCTCGAAAGGATAATTTAAACATTAGTATTATTGTTTACTTTATAATTTCTTTGTCATTTCATTTTACAGATAATTAGGCTCAAATAGTTTAACAATAAAGGTTTAAAGGTAAGTAAACTCTGCTCTTAATTAAATTATGAAAGTTAATTTTACTGATTAAATTCATAAATTCCAAATAAATATGTGTAGTTATTCAAATATATTTCAGAAATGCATTTGATTTTAGTAATAAATTCATTCATTTCTATCAACCATGCTTAATTCCAATGAAATCTCTGGTGTGTGCGTGCGTGCGCGTGTGTGTGTGTGTATGTGTGTGTGTGTGTATGTGCGCGCGCGTGTGTGTATGTGCGCGAGTGTGTGTGTATGTGCGAGCGTGTGTGTGTATGTGTGTTTGTGTGTGTGTGTATGTGTGTGTATGTGTGTGTGTATGTGTGTGTATGTGTGTGTATGTGTGTGTATGTGTGTGTGTATGTGTGTGTATGTGTGTGTATGTGTGTGTATGTGTGTGTGTATGTGTGTGTATGTGTTTGTGTATGTGTGTGTGCGTGCGTGCGTGCGCGTGTGTGTGTGTGTGTGTGCGTGCGCGTGTGTGTGTGTGTGTGTGCGTGCGCGTGTGTATGTGTGCGTGCGTGCGTGCGTGTGAACAATCTGAAAAGGCACGTTATGCACAATAAAGAATAAATTATTATTACCCAATTTAAATTTCTTTAAACTGCAGAATTTTAATTAGCGATATCTGAGGAATAAAACATGTGTTCTATTGCTATCGCTGATAAAAAAAAAATCACTTTTTATTTGTATTAAAATTTCCTGAAAAATTCCTTTGGAGAATTTTTACTGGCAAATATTTTTCCCTACATAAACTAATGTACATATATAAACAGAAAAAAGAACTAAAATTACTATCGATTTTTTTAAATTAAAATTGAATTAAGTTAAATATCAGACTTTGGTTTATGGAGTTTTATAAAAAAATTTTGCGAAAATTTATCATACAAAAATTTATTTCATGCGAAAAATAAATTTTTTTATGATTAATTTATTAAGGAAATTCGAGCTGAATTTGATAACATAAAAATTAAATTTATTTATGGTGACTTAAAGAATAACGAATCCCTAGTCAAAAATAACACAATTTGAACATTTAATATCTTTTATAAGTTTGTGTTTATGTCTTATAACTCTATAAACGCGTAACTGAAAGCAAAATTGATTTTTGTAGCTTACTAAATAGGTTTTCAGGGCCTCTTACATCAATCTATTACAATATCTATACTATTATGGATTGATATAAAGGAAGAAAATAAATACAGAAACGAAATCGAACGTATCGCCAGTGATGTCAAATTCTTTAAAAAAAAGTAAACAAATAAAATTCTATAGAAGAAGAGGAGGAGAAAAAATCGGCGAACAGCGGGAGGAAGATGGACAGTGATGCCGGAGAGGAAGGAAGTTGGAGCGGCAGGAAGGAGCGAGAGAAGGCGGCCGGCGCCTGCCTCTTTCGTCCATTTCACTAGATTTTAAGTTGACGGACAGACGGAGGACACCCCTCCCACGCATCACTCTCCTGGTAGGCGCCAATCCTCCTTCACTCTTCTATAGATTTGTGTATACATGAGCGGTCACAAATTTTCAATTAAAATAAAATTTTCACGCAATAAGTTCAAGAAATTTGGAAAATTCTCGGTTTGGATTGAAACAGCAATTTTACAGCCTTACCTTACATACTGATAATATCTAATTGATTTTTTTAAATGTAATTTCAGTTAGGATTTGATGTAATATGTGAAAAAGAAAATGGTAAAATGAAAAAAAAAATTATATTTCTAAATCTTATTTAATTACAAAAATGTTGAAAAAGGATATGAATGTAGTAGTAAATTTAATACAAGCTAAAACGAATTTACATATTCATACTTGCTTAGAAAGAACTATACCTATTATTTTTATTTTCTATTTTATTTTTATTAATGCTCTGATATGTTTGTTGTTTTGAAATAAAATTGAAAAATTGTCTTATTATAAGATTCTTGGGATTACGTAATATAGTACTTGTCTTACATCTTTAATTAAAAAATGTTTTCCGATACATGATTGAAAAAGGTTTATTTACTTTTCACGAAAGTAACTTTTTTCATAAACAAGTTTCTTAAGAACATCTGAACTGCGTTTTTATAAAAGCTTTATCGAGGTTTTTAATTGTTTTATTTAAAATAATTTATTATTTTATTTAAAATAATAATTATTTTATTTAAAATAATTTAAAACCCAGATAAAAACAATTGTAATTGTTTTATGTATACAATTTATACTCTATTGGAAAATATGAATTTTTGTTTCCCGTTTAAATTGATAGAATTCCTATTAAACAAATACTTACAATGCTGTTTATTTATATAAGTTATTTAGCTCAATTATTCATGAGCATTCATGAGAAAGATTTACCATGATTTTTAATACAACAATTTCAATAAATATTATTCGATTTCAAGGTAAGTAATGCCAGATAAAATGTTAAGCGATTTTTTAAAAATTTAATTGTTTGTAAATCAACTTTTAAGTATAGAAAAATCGTTTTTATCTATCTAAATTATTTCTTTTTGTCATAAATATAATGTTTTATTGTGCGATTTTAATTTGTTAAAATTAGAAATTATTCTGAATTTTTTATAAATTTATATTAAAACAAATAAATAAATACCACTAAAAATTGATTTTGTAAGTAGTTTTTTGTTCTAATTAAATGAATAATTTACTATTTTTGATTAATTATTTTGAAGATAAATCATGTATAAGTGTTTATCTGTAAATATTTCAAATATTCCATCCTACATACTCTGGGCAAAATACTACTATTACTTATTTTTGTCCAATATTTTTGCATCAGAATTATTTTTTAAAAAAATGAAAAACAAAAATTTAATCATAAGCTTAAAAATAAAACTGAGGAATTTAATTTTAAAATAGATTTAATCTTGATCTTTTAATTATAGATTTACATTCTTCTACGAAAAGTAATAATTGCTAGTTCTGGTCTTAACATGCTAACAACGTTAAAATATGCTAGAATATTTTTTCTAAGTATAGGGAATTAATATATATATATATATATATATATATATATATATATATATATATTTATATATATATATATATACAAATGAGTGCAAAAAGTTTTAATTTAAATATTAAATTCAAAAATTGTGGTAATATTAAAAAACTGATGACTAAAACTGAAACTTAAAACAGATGGTTGTTAGTTATTCTGTAAATACAGTGAATCATTATAAAAATATATAAGGAAATTTGTTTTGAACATTAAATTCAAGGATTATTTTCATTTGCCCAAAATAATGACTGTTAATCCTGATCCAAACTAACTGACTAAATATACAAATATTCTAGATATTCGCATTGAACTTTCAATTCAAGGTTGGTATTGTACTAATAAAAGCAATCAATGATTGTCAGTTCTGCGCTACATATACCGAATGAAAACAAAACTACATCATTCTGTATATTAATTTCAGTTGTTCGTCAAAAAAGATATTTTTGCTTTAAACATATCGAACAAACGCGTTAAATATGGTAGCTTATTCAGACAACTTCTATCGCCTTTCATACCTCCTTGGATATAAATAGGAGAGAAGTTCCATCAAAAGAAACAGGAGTCGATTTGCAACAAGTTCCCGTGCTCCGTATTCCCAAAGAGCGATGCCACCTTCTGCATGAAAGAGGCTTATATACAAATAAGGGGGCGATGTGATGAGGGAAACGTATTTTGGAAGAAAAAGGAAGTTCCAGCGATTGGGAAAACGCCTTTTCACGAACATTCCAAGAAAAGGCTTACATCGAGCGGCTGAAAGATTAAGCATGAATTTAAAAAAGGTGACATTTCAGAGGAAATAATCGCTTGAGTATAGCTGTTTTCGAAGAATACAGTAATTTTTTTATTTTATATTTCTCACAATCATTTTCATTCGAATAGAATGTCGCTAATATAAAATGAAAATTTTACATTTAAAATTTCAAAAATTTATTCATTTCTTCAAGATATCAGAAAAATTAATATATGTATATGTATTTAATCATTACTACTTCCATTTTTCATTATGATTACAATACAATAAAAAAATAACTCCCAATAGATCTCCAAATATTCAACCAATATTCTGAAATAGGATTATAACAATTCGAGCAATGCAAATAATCCATTCACTATAGAGCGTGAAACTATACACCCACACTTTTAGCCTCCGTCAATTGCATTCCAAATATGTAGGTTTTTTAATAAACGCATGTCACCCACATTCTGCTACCGCTTAAGAGGGGAAGGGGATTCTCCTTGAGGGGGGGCTGCTGGGTCATCCTATCAGCAAAGAGAACTTGTCATGCGTCGGAAGCTTATCTGAGCCCGACCCCAAGTCCACACCGCTATCTGGATCGAGGTACCGGAGTCACCGGAAATGGTATTTTCTGAGCTCCCACTCCATCCCCCTCCTCGGTGGACACAGACAGTCCTCAGGGCGTGCAGCTCGGACACCTCCTTCCCCGCAAGAAATGAATACAATAATACATACTGATATTCGCCCGCGCACCGGACCTCCCGGACTTCCAAATGGGAGATATGTATATACGACGAGATAAATATCAATGTCCAGCTTTAATGGCATGCTCAAGAGCTCAGTTTCTTTGTCCGGCGGTTCGTTTTTATCAGCGTCGGATGTCGATTTGCGTTTTTTCCCCTCATCCCTCTGGGCATGCTTGATATTGAGCAGTTCAGAATAAAAGCGGCTTGAAGTTGGGAATAGTTTTATTCCTGAAAAAAAATTACTTCAAAAATTTCCTTTTTTCTAATCGGCAAAAATTTAAAAAAGAATACTTTAAAAAATCATATTTAACACTTGTGAAAATATTTTAAACTTACTAATTTGCAAGCAAGATAGTCGTAATAAATATTAATCTATTCATTTACTTAACAAATTGATTGTTTTAAAAAAGTCCTGCGTTAAAATTTAATTATTCTCTAGTAAACAAATATGAAAAATTTAGGTAATTTTACTCAATCAAATAAAATAGATTTCTAGATAAAACTTACTTGAAATGTAACATTAATATAACTTCTACAATTTTTTTTAAATTATAAAAATATGGAACAATTTTTTTTATAGATTTTAGTAACATAGTTAAATAGAATTCATATAAATATGTTGAAAAGATATGTAAATAAGAACTGAAGTTTGATCTTTAGTTAGGAATATCATATAGTTAAATCCATTTTCGGAAATCTAATTATAAACGACTATAAGTAAATACTTATAAAAAGATGTAACATTGTTAATTTAAATTTAAAAAAACTACTTTAAAAGCACAAATTAAAGTCTGTATGCCCTTTTATTTAATTACTTTATGCACTCTGAAGACACATGCATGCACATAATATTATAAATTCATTTCTAATCACTTATACAATTTTAATGTATATAAAAATTAAAAGAAACATTTAAGATTGTTTAATATACATTGAAGTTAATTTTAAAAGGATTCATTAAATTGAAATCCATACTCAGTAATAAAAAATCTTTTCATTTCTTATTCAAAAAATATTTAAAAGCTTTCTTTTCACTTTTAACTCATAAATTATTTTCATTAACAAAAATTTTTTCTAAGTGTTATTTCTTAATAAACATTTAATTAAACAGAACTAAAAAAATGCTAATTTTTCGCATACTTTTTAATGGCGAAGAAGTTGCCTTATCTTTTTTTTTATAAATCTATTTGTAATGCATTAATCGTAATTAATTAAAGATGTATTAATTATCAGATAGTTTTTAAGAATCCATAGATTCATTTTTTACATAAATACATTTTGCTTTTTGAATTTCACCGTGTAATTAAAAAAGACATACTTATTCCAAATTTGAGAATTTATCTCAAAATAGATATAAATAATATTTTTTTTAATAACTTAGTTTGATGCATATTTTTTTCAGCAAGTCTTATTTCTCTACTTAATAGCATTTTTCTTTTCTATAGCAAGTAATGATTTTATAATTATTTTTTAATACAGCTTCATTTTATAAACATTTTAAACACAAAAAAGGATATTTTTTAATAACTCAAACTGCTATTTTTTATAGTATTAATTTTAAATAAAGTTCCAAAAATAATTTCGGCAAGAATCAAAGAATTGGTATGTTGATTAACGATATGTATTGAAAATATGTTTTCAACATGTAATAACATTTTGCTTGGAGGATTTTTATTTTTATAAAAAATGATTAGTATTCTTTAAAATATAAAAAGGTTATTTTTATGCCTGTATTTTTCAATATTAATGAAAAACATTTGTATTTGAAATATTTATTTGACAATGATTTGTTTTTTCATTTAAATGAAGTTAAATATACATTATTTTATTTCCCTTATACAGTCAAATAGACTATGAATAATTCAAAGTGGAATATTTACTCAGTTTTTCATAAGATAGAAAAAAATCATCCCCTTGATTTTAACATACGTGCAAACATATATATGTATATATATTCTATATTTTTCAAAACTAGATGAAGTTGAATGAATATATCATTCACTTCTCTTATAGTCAAGAAAACAAACAAAAAATAATTAAAGAATATCTAAGCGATTAAGCATGATATATAAAAACATCACTGAAGACTATAAGTATAGATGAATATAATTTTGTACGTAGTTTGTTTATGTTTTACTTAATGGTATTTTTCAATTAATTAAATTAATAGAAATAATACTTAATAATTTGTGATAATATTTTACTTCAGTAATAGATAATATTAACTAAAAAAAGGAAGCAAGCAGGTTTAATTTTTTGTAAATAGTTTTTCAACTATTCATGAAAAATTTCTATAGGCTCTCTTTCAAGGTATATTTATAACAAATTTAAAGTCATAAAATTTAACATCTTATTAAATGTAGAGTATGATCTTTAATAACATTTTTCGTATGATTTTCTTTGATATAATTATAGATATTGTTGAACACAACTGTATTTTTTTAAAAATTTCAATCGCAATCTATCAATTTGCGTCATATATTAATTAATGAAATCTAAAAAATATATATATGAATATCATCCCTATTCCTAAAAGCAATTCCTTTTGACTTTTTTTAGATGGGGAGTATATTTGGGCAACCCCTATCCGCTTGATCTTCACAATCAACAGACAAGCTTCGAGGACAGAATCTCGACAGCCGAAAAAGAAATTTGTCAGCATGACCCCGTAGCCGCGGCAATGGTTGCCCCTGACGACGCCTTTCGACATGCGCCCCGATCCATCAACCGACCCGGGCCTGTCACCGGCATATTCCATGGAACACCGCAGCAAGTCCCACCGTCCTCCTCTACACACCCCCACATATTTTTTTCTCTTCCATACATAGAGATAGATTCTGCTTATTATGTTTTATTTTTTTTCCCTTCCACACCCCCTCCTTCCTTTTCTCCATCCTCCCAGATCCAACCAACAAACAGCTTTCGTGTGTTTACGAGGGATTGGGAGGGGGCTGCCTCTGCAGCTGCATGGAGTGAAAAGAATCTACAGGGTAGAGGACGTTGGAAAGAACACGAAATGTTGCGTGGGTGGGGGCACGAGACGAAAAGGGCAAACACAAAAAAATGTCGAATATATATATAGTTTTATCATAGAAGAGGAAGATACCATCAGTAGAAGGAGTAAATTTATTCATTTGATAAGTTGGGAAGGGGACATGAAAGCAGTCCTTGCACATGCTGTGATTTTCGTGTGTTGAACCCAAAATTAGAATTGTAGTAATGGGAATTGTTTGACCTTATTTACGATCAACTTAATTCCGATTTATAAAATATTTTTACAAAATTTAACAACTGGACATTAATATGATCTTTCAAGCTGTAGTAATAAATAATTTGTAACAATATTTTACTATGCACACACACACACACATATACTAACATTAAAAGAGACCTTTTAAGTCTATTTAACTTAGAAAAATTCAATAATTTCAATAATAATACTGATTTGTATTATAGTATAATTATCTAAAGAAAAGTAAGATTGCTCTTAAAATGTTATGACCTTAGAGCATATACTTTGAAGAGATCTAAATTTTATAGCTATATTCATTGTCGAATAACAATTTTTAGTACATTTGTAATGCATTCATAGTAGCAAGATAAACATGATTTCAGTAATTAAAATTCGTATGTATGCAATATATTGCATAAAAATGTTTATTAAGAATCTTTTAAGTACATGTACAGAGAGAATATTGTTTATGAATTTAATAAATCAAAATATCTGTTTTAACCTATGGCATTTCTTGAAAAGGGAATTATTTTTAGTTACTTTCATCATTAATGCAACTTAATGAATCTAATGTTAATTCAATAACTGGTAATATATCTATCTCTTCATTTATAAATTAATCTCATTTTAAATATTAAGCTGAATATTTGATTGATAATATGCTTTTTATTAACATATTTTTAATTTTTCATTTTACGTTGGTGTTATGGTGATTAAAAATTTAGACTTAATTATCATTTAATTTATATAGTATCGAAAACAACAAGTATATTTTGGAATTGTATAATTCAATATTATTTAAACAAATGTACATCAAATAAAATTCATATTAGTAGTATAATGAGGTATTTAAAAAGTAAATATAATTACTATTTACAATTATTGCTCTATATTATTAATTATTTCATAATTACATTAATGTTAGTGTTTTATATAATTGCCTGTATTACTAATATTTATTTATAATTGAAGAATCTTGTATCTTTTAGTTACATATAAAACATAAATATATTGAAAATAATAGCTTTTAAATTTTTATTAAGGATATGATAACTTATTTATTTGATAATTATTTTTCAATTATTAATCGAGGATAAATATTTTAAAAATGTTGGATT
Source organism: Latrodectus elegans (assembly GCA_030067965.1). Lineage (NCBI taxonomy): Eukaryota > Metazoa > Arthropoda > Arachnida > Araneae > Theridiidae > Latrodectus > Latrodectus elegans. The sequence goes on from CM057813.1 coordinate 35,938,278, forward strand.
TAGTTTATACCTCCAAAAGTATCATTTTTGACGTGATAATGATTTACAGAATGAATAAAATGCTCACTACCATTACATAGAATTTTGCACTTATTAATCAATTCATCAAAGTAAAGTTACTCAGGGAAAATTAGATGATTTTTGTTATTAATTTTATAACACAAATTTGTAAAACTCTAAAGTTGCCACAAATTACGATATATAAAATGCTGTTGATGTATGAATGTGAATTGAGAAGGAATCACCAGAAATTACTGACATCACCTGAAATTTCTGGTGATTACTCTCATCATCTGTAAATAAGTAAATTTTAAGAAATTACTAAGCAATTTAGAAGCGAGATAAAAATAATTTTGGTAAATAATTGGGATATAATGGGTAAAAGATGTGATGGCAGCAAAATTATTACACTATCATACCTCTCATTATTTACATTAATAAACATTTATTTGCAACAGTCCAAAAGGCATAATCAAATATCTGACGTATTAATCAAGTAATTATGCCAAATTAAAGATAATTAGCAAGGAAAATTTATCCAAAATATATATAGGGAAGATATATTTTTATTTTGAGACACATTATTTTGTGTAATCTAACAAAATAAAGGCCTCAGTTATATAAAAATAAACAAACATAAATATAAAATGGAATTAATAAATATGTATAGATAACGAATTAATTTTTTTTTATACTTTTCTTAACTAAATTTAATGAACTTCTTGATCGGAACTAATAGGTGATATTAAATAAAATAAAGTTAAAATAATGTAAATATTTCATTACAAAAATCAAACATTTTTTTAAAAACATATCACATTAATAAATTGAAAAGTAAATTATTTACAACTAATTAATTATAAATTAAACATAACTTCATAAAAAGATTATAAAATTCATTAAAATAAAGTTTAAAGTTATTAATTTATATTCTTTACTCTCATATTTTGATCTAGCTCATTTCTGTAAATGTGTCTTTTCTGCAACAGTTTGCCTATTGCGGGAAAGAGGGAGGGGTACAAGAAGGTGTTTAGTCAATGGAACAAGAAATATTTACTATGATAATTTCAAAATACAACATTTTACATTTTTCTGGCGCAGATAAAATGAAGAGGTGTAACATTTTATAAGCTATAAATTTAGTGTATAGCATTTTAGTAATTTTTTGGGAAATATTAAATTATTAATCAAAATGGGAAAAAGATAATTTCTAACACATTAAGGAAGGGAATGATGATATATCATGTAAATATCATGATATTTAACAGAGTAATATTTTATATACTAAATTTATACTAATTTTTATAGTTTTTTCATTTGTTTAAGTACAAAAATTAATGTTACATCATAAATAGTGTTTAGTTTAAATATATTTCACATGTATGCTAAATATCCATAAAAAATAATTTTAATAAAAATAACTATATCACAATATAATGCTTGCATAATTATTATCCAATGCAGTGTTATTTTGACATCATTAAGTGTTAATTGAAATGAATGTTTTGAAATATAAAATTAAAACTTTTAAATTCCAAGATATTTTCTGCTGTTAAGAGGGTACTACATTTAGCTACTTATTTTTGTGAATAATTATTCAACACAGTGAATTTTAAATAATAATTCACGAAATATTCCTTCCTATATAGAATTAAAATTTATTTTAAATAAAAGAAATAGTACAAAAATACTAAATGCTTGATTATAATCAAACCATTAGATAAATTGCGCTTCCCAATATTTCTGATTTCAGAATAAATGAAAATTATAAAAACATATCCCAGGTAAATACTGATAATTAACCCAGTTAACAAATGCAATCAAACTATGGCATAGCATTAATGTGAATTATAATATCAGCCTAGATATCGTTAGTTACATTTCTGAGGGTTTCCATACAGATTTTGTAAGCTAATAAAAGGTTTACCCAGTACCGCAGTCCGATAAACAATATGAAGGGAAAACAAAACAAGATGGTGCCGTTGCCACACAAAAGAAGAGTAATATCGTAATCCGTGCGGTGTATTTATCCCACGTCATATTCCATAGACTGATACTCAGTAGGAGTTTGTAACTGCAACCGTCCACAACGAGAAAACACTTTTCTGCCGGACACCAGCACGTCAGCCGGATAAGGTTTCCAGGTTCTGGAGGGAAAAATGTGAAATTTTTCTTCGCGGGAAACGTGCGGTGTTCCTCGAGACTTGGTGAGAGCGTTCGGCAACCGAGAGCAACCAACTGATTCTGGAAAAGAGAGATTCTGCCATGGACCCTTTTATCTTTGAGCCGAGGCCCGTTCACAAAAGGCCTGGGCTTGAAGAGGGCATCGACAAAGAACTTTTTCCTTCCTTTTCAAAACCCAAATGAAAGCAAGCAGACATTCGTTCCATAAAAGTAAAGGCACAAAAGGCACCCTATCTTACCATCCCCCCTTTTTACTCCTATTCAGAAAGCGCCATCCCTTAATATTGCCTTGGTGCCGTTTTATATTGTTATGGGCCCGAAAACCGAATACTATGTATGTGTGTGCATATAACGGAGCTATTGAAGGCCCTCTTTTCTATATAAGACGAAAATGCTGAAAAGGGGAAAATTTCAATGCCACCTCGCTGCTCCGGCCCATTCAAAGACCGTGCTTGAAAGGGAAGGCCGGGGATAGACAATGGCTTTATCAACTCCCACTCAAATGCGGCTCCAGTCCTAATTGATCCGCGGTATCCCTTGGCAACGGCGTTCCGCTCCTTCGCTCCACCCTCTTTTTAGTCTTCCGAAGAAGATGTCTTCCCCGTTCACCCTCCGCCCAGAGACGGCAAGGCGCAGGACACAGGGTGGGGGAGAGAGAAGAAAAAAAAATAATAAAAGCAATCGGCGCTGTTTGACGATCTGCCCTTACGCGCAACGCAACATGTTTCCAAAAAGTAACTCTGCGGCAGGCGATATTGGGGTGAAGCCGACTAACTAGAAAGCCCTTTCCCCCTATTGTCGTCTACCAGAGCAAAAGAAGAAATTTCATCCGAAAACTTTCAAATTTAAATCTTCGTCATTTTAATCAACTGCACAAGCGTTCATTATTTCTCCAAAGAGAGCGTTGTTTTCATTAGCGAGGTTTATTGTTGTATTAATTAACAGAGCTTTATGAGCGTTTGGGGGGGGGGGGTAGGCAGCAATAAATGCTGTTAAAGCAATTATCTCGAAAGTAGATTTTGTGTCATTTTTTTTAACAAAACATTTTCGACGTTTATTTAGTAGGGGAGAACGTGATGCCAATGTGAAAATCACAAAGAAGCATAATCAGCGAGGATTGCACGAATCATATTCGACATTTTGGATATATAAGTAAACAGGAATGCAATGAGCGCAATACAATAAATTCTCATAATAATAGCTAACTTTTATTTTTTATCTCCTCTAATTACAATTTTGATCGAATTAATTTAATCTTTTCTCGCCTGAAATTTTTATTCAATTATTATATAAATATTTCGCTTTATTATCATTTATTTTTTTGAAAAAATAACGAAATATTAATAATGCTGTGTTTTGAAATCTCTTGAAAGCACATGTTTTTAATTACATTTTTAGTGTAATATTTAAATATAATTATTAATGCATTTAATCACTTTTTTGAACATTGTTGAAATAATTTTACTTGTAACTATTATGCGAGGAGCTTCAGATAATGAAAATTAGCAGTCTCATTTTTCCTAAAAAAAGAAATAATCTAGATCTTTTAATTAAATAGATATTGTTATTTATTGATAAGTCTATCATATTAAATTTATCAAACATGCTTATTTTATTTATTGTTCAAATCTGAAAGCATAATTTCAAAAGAAGAAAAATTCTGTATTAATTCCATGTTTTTAATTGTGATTTTTAATTATTTCATTGTATAAGCGTCGAAAATATATTTCTAGAGTCGCATGATTCAAAAATTTTTCTTAGCCGAAATAAAAAAATTTGAACAATGAAAAATTAAGTAAGAAAGTGATAAAACCATGACGAAAAATACAGGTAATTGAAGCAAGATTTCTACATATTATAGAGTATTTCAATCAATTTATGATATTTTTTTTTCATATGATTGGAAAATAATAAAATTTGTCGCTGTTTTAAATATAGGGTCAAATTTAATTACGGTATTAATAATTTGGTACATCTCAACCTTACAGTAAATCTCGTCTGAAATTCATTATATATGAATTTAAAGGCCAAAGAATTTGCCTTAAGGAAACTTTATAGGTAAATAAACAATAAATTTGATATAATCGGATAATTCACAATTTTGTAACAAATTAAACAAGAAAGTTATTATTGTTTTTAATAACTCAAAAGAACATGACCTATAGAAAGTGAGGCTCCCATTGTTCATTCTCCAAGTAATCACCATCGGCAGCTTCTGCCAGCCTGTCTCTAGTTGTGCAATCCCCTTGCGGTAAAACTCTGGAATTTTGAAGTCAAAGAAATCCATGAACGCTAGACTCAAGTTTGTTTCATTGGTGAAGGATATTCCACAAAAATGATTATCGGGGATTGGAATAGGTCTATTACAATTGATGATCCAAGGTCTTGTGAGTAAGAAGGGTGGCACAAATTTCCCAACAAAATCACTGCATACTATTCCTTGCCACCCATGTGACATGCGGCCTTACATTATTGGCCAAAAACAGTATACCCTAGTGATTAACTAGTGCTGGCTCTTTCTGTTGCATACGTTCCGGATTGCCACGATTACATAAGAGATGAGAGTGAACCCCGTTCGTACCATTCGGTGTGCTGCGATTACAAGTTCGCTGTAACCGTTTGGCAAGTTGGTAGTAGCTCATAGGTAACCACTTGATGACTAGTCCAACAGACACCAGCTTCATCACAGCAAGACAAATCTTCCGACCAAAATTTATGAAACAAATGCCTTGCTCTACGTCCATTCACAGCATAATCCCAAAACACTTAACATATTCGGCGACTTGATTCAGCAGCTCATAAGCCCACTTTTAAGTCGTAAAGTGAAAAGCGCCGAACGAGTTCCTACGGCACGTCAATATCTCTTCGCTACTGCATTTATGATTACGATTGATGAATGTGAATTACGATTGATGAATGTGCGCGGTGGACCTGCTTTTATAATGATGATATTCCTACTAATGCACTGGCCGGTTCTAATCATGTCATACACCAATATGCATACTTTTTCACACTGCATTCAATGGTAACGCGAAAATTCAAAAACTTTCTAGTTTACCGTATAATATGTAATTTTAATTCAGATATTAATAGAATAGAGAAAACTGATTAAAACATAACGACTACATTTTTTGAATTGGGATTTAAAACAGGTAATCCTTGTTAGTCCTTTAATGCAGTATAAATTATCGAGATTAATTATTTTCGTAAGATAAGCTTCGTGATTTGTACTATTATTTATAGTTAATCTTTTTACAGCAAAATTTAAAAATACTTAAATTAATTTAAGAGATTTATTTCAATAAAAACGACAAAAATCTTATTCTTTCTACTTTCCATATAATGACTATGTTCTATTAAAAAATACTAAATGACATAAATTTTGTGATTCAGAAAAAGAGTTAAGACACTATTTTATCTAAAATGATCAAATTTTTTAAAACTGTTACACAATAGTTATGGATATTGCTATCATTGTGCAATAGAAAATTTCTGGAAAAATTAATTATTAACTGTCTATGTACTCAGAATAGAATAGAATATTTCTGTGTTTGAAAATCTACTTTGTCAAGAATTTTTATTGCAGTTAATTCTTCCTTTTAAACAATGCCTTATTTTTCAAACAAGTAAAGTATTATTCAAGTGTAAAACGGTACATTATAGTCATGTTTAAAAAATATTTATTTACAATTTTTTTTTCGATTATCAAGCAAAAAATGTCAAATGTATCTGTTCTTTCATTAAATTAAATATGATTAAACTCGTTTAAAAAATTTTCTTAATGCTTTATGAATATTGTGTTGGCAGTGAGGAAATTTTGAAACGTACTTTAAATATACCATACATAATCTAAAGTGTGAATTCAGAGATAAGTCTAAGCACATTTCAATTTATTACAACCCTTGAAGTCATTTTTGGGGTAGTATAAATCATCTTTGATTCTTAAATCATTAACAGAATAGAATTGTTAAGTTTTTTACATATTTTTCATTAAACTAACTTAAAAAAATTTTTTTAAAAATTATAAAATATTTCAGTGAAATTTTTTTTTATTGGAAATTATTACTCTACAAAATTATTCCAATTATAAACTACAAAACTAAGAAGTTTTAGAAAAAAAACGTGAATTAAAACTGTTAAATCAAATTTATGAACAGTATCAGTAATATTTTATGTTCGTAATACATGGGTAATTAAAATTACAGATAATTTTAAGCTATTATTTGTTATTATAATTTCCCTATTAATTTACTAAATAATTTAAATTCTACACTAATTTTTTTCAAATAGCGGGCACTAGGAATTAAACCTTAGACCCCACAAGGTCAGAAATTGTAACTCATTTACTATTACTCAGTGGACACCTGTGAACCATTTATAGGGTGGCTCACATTCATTCATCATCCCAGAAGAAAAAACATACATACATAGGGGTGCAGGAGACTCTGAACTTTTAGTTTAGTACCTTTAGAAATTCCTTCAGGAACACTCGCCCATCACCAAGTGTCTCGTTATTTTGAACCAGGGTCAGGTGACGGGATCACACCTGAGTTGGCACTCTCCTCTCCAATTGCCACCACACCAGCGAATGGACTTTGGACGGCACATACTAATATGAGCACGTCCTTAATCCACGAAGCTCCAGCGACCCAGAGAGGGAGTGTGCGTTTTCACCCACTCAATCACTGCCCTTCGCAAATGATGCTTCACCTTGCTGATCTTAACGGGAAGCGGCGTGAAGCTATTGAGTCACTGAAACTCAGAAGAAAGACATGGAAACCGAGAGAGAGAGAGAGAAAGGAAATTCATTCCTGAACCGTGATTCGAATCTGGAACGAACAGTTCAAGAGTCAGGAATGCAAATCAATCAGTCATCGGTCGGCACAATAAATTATAACCAATCAAAGAAAAACTTAGAGAACATTCTAAAGCATTTTTTCACAATACGTAAAATAAATAAATCCTTGTTATTTGTTACCAAGAAGTGAATTAAACTACGAAAAGCTAAAATTTGAATGTTTTTGCAATACTAAAAAAAATTCTGTAAAACTGTGTTTTCAAAGGTTATGTTGCATTAATTTAAAAATTATGCTAAATTGGTAATAACAAAATATGCTGCTATTGCACGCAAATGGACATAAAGAAAAACTCTTATAATTTTACTATAGATGATTAAATCTTGAAATACCTTTTATACTTTATTTAATATTACTTTATATATATATATATACATATATATATATATATATATATATATATATATATATATATATATATATATATATATATATATATATATATATATATATATATATATATATATATTACTGTTAATACTTTTAATACTTTATTTAATATTCTAACAAAGGTTTTAAAGTTTCATACTTTATTATTAAATATGCAGTAATCTATTTAGGGAAACCGTTGGTTTTGAAATTAGAAGGCAGAAGCTTCGGTTTCATCCCAAATAAAGACTTTCATGTTGATAGAGTCTATGCGTGTTAAATTTTTATACATCTAAGTTATATTCTTAAAAGCTAAAAATTCCAGTTGTGGAGCGTTAAAATCATATTTATACGCCAACACAAAATAGCGTATTATTTATCAGAGTTCAAGCAGAGTGACTAAAAATGTTGCGTTATGTTTCTAAAATCTTTCCTAACTTTGAAAATCATTTTTAGTAAAATTAATTTATTGATAAAGATTTCAAAAAATTAATGAAACAAGAATATTTTCAAAAAAATGCAAGGAATGTTTTCATTTTTATACACAATACACAATTAAGTTCATTCGAAAACAAGCGAATTCATAAATTAAAATTTTTAAAAGAAGCTAATTTGAAATTCCAATAACAGTACATAAGAAAGTGAAGCCTAAAATGAATTTTCATGCATATGAAAAATGTATTTAATTACTTATTTTTGTCACAGAAATAAATTTAGATGAATCTGGAATGTGGGGGGGGGGATTTTTGGTCATTCTGTTTAAAATGATTCAATGCACACTTACGTTTATTCAGAATTAACTTACAAAGTAGAAAATTATCTCCCCCCCCCCAATTACATAAACATTAATTTTCAATGCAGGGAAACTCAAACAAACTTTTGATTTCAACAAAGGGTATCAAATTTAGTACAAAGGGTTATTCTTCCTATTTGCATGCAATAATTCTTTCAGTTTTATGATAAAAATTCAACTGCTACCTAGAAAATCCTTCCCCTCTTATTCAATTCTTTTAATCCTTGGAAACAATATCTACCAAGGGAAAGAAAGACTTCATTAGCATACGGAAACATCCACACAAACATCACGGAAGTAAAGGGAGGATTAGTTTAATAAAAAAAAAAAAAATTCATTTTTCCTTTGGAAACTTGTAAGCCCTCTAAGGCGCGGGACATCATTTGAAAATTACATCAACTCAGAAGGTTAGGCCTGGGCTATTTTTCATTTTTCTTCATTCCCCCTATCCAACTTCTCCAACCTTGATGAGACTTTGGAGGGAGGCAGGGGAGGGAAAACAGAAAGGGGCTGATCTGGAGTCGCGGACGCATTCAAATATATAGGAGGGCAATTTATTATTCATGCTTGGCAAGGCTCGGCGTTAGCCCAGTTGTCAGGCAGAGGCAGCGGACTTGATATATGATTTGCATGGAGAACCGACCTTAAGCTGATGGACCGCGAGCATTGCTGCTCCGGCTGATATTCGAATCTCACAACTTCCCACCCACACCACCCCCTCACCGACCGACTTCAGACACGAGTCTAATCTGCGTCCGATAGTAGTGCTGCCCCCTCTCCCCTCCCGATGGTGAGTTCCACCGGCAATTTCAATTTACGCCCCCGCATTTAAAGGCGGAGTTTAAAGTTTGGAGAGTTAATGTGTGTGTGCGAAATGATGAGGAGGGGGAGGATAGAAGTAGGAACTTGCGGTAGCAGACGATTTTCAAATCGAGATCGATGGTCGGAATGGACGTGCTGCTGGAGGAGCCCCACACTACCCACCTATCATCGTTTGTGGGAAACTGGAAACCCGTTGTTCCTTATTACTTAATTGCCTCCGGGTTAATGGCATCGGTATTTCGCGGGTAAATTATGACCCCGCCAGAATGGAAGTTTTAATAGGTTTTTGTAAAATGGTCGTAAGTAGAGAAGCAAAGTTAAATGCATTTCACACATGCGGACGTGTTCTTGTCAATCAATGAAAATGAAGGATGATATCAATTAATAATGAATTCATTATGCGCCATAATGAAAGCTTTCAAATAATCATGAAAGTTTTTAAAATGCACAACTTTTTTGTTATTTAAAAATTTTCACAAATATTTCTAAGTTTTCTTTTCGAACAAGAGTAATGGAAGTTTTAATAGGTTTTTGTAAAATGGTCGTAAGTAGAGAAGCAAAGTTAAATGCATTTCACACATGCGGACGTGTTCTTGTCAATCAATGAAAATGAAGGATGATATCAATTAATAATTAATTCATTATGCGCCATAATGAAGGCTTTCAAATAATCATGAAAGTTTTTAAAATGCACAATTTTTTTGCTATTTAAAAATTTTCACAAATATTTCTAAGTTTTCTTTTCGAACAAGAGTATTTTAATGGAAATAAGTTTTGTAAATTTAGGTTATTTATCACGATATCAGATTTTTCATTTTTTATCAAGCTATTAAGTATATTTAAATGCTGGTTTGAAAATCTTTGAGAGAAATGTGCATAGTATAGACCAGGCAAGTTGCTTATAATAATGACAAAGAAAATATAAGAATAATTGGTTATCTAGACCACACACACAAGAATTTTTTAAAGAAAACATTAGTAAATATAATTTACATCACGCAAAATTGTATTCTAGATATTTTTATAAGTTATATTTATTCGTTATATATAGTATATGTAATAACATGCTATATACATTATATTTGTAAAATAGTCCAATAGTTATTTTTTTAATCGTGTTCGCATATCTGTTTTCCTATACGACAGTACCCATACTTCGAAAAAACCTGTTTCATAGGAAGTGTAAAAAAACTCCTTTTTTATGTGCTTTGTTATACAATAATTTCATGATACAGTACAGTTTATTTTATAAGAGAATATAAAAGACAAAGTTTCTAATTTATATCCTAAGAATTTTTTTCATTTTTAAACAAATGAATAGATTTGTTCTGTTATTGGTGATTTGAATTTCTCTAACAGTATTTTACTTTTTCAAAACAGATATCCATTATAATTACTTTAATTTTCCCAGATATAGATACATTAGAAAACAGTGTTATAGAATTTAGATGATACTTGAAAAAAATCGTATTTCAATACAAAGTTAACTGATTTTAACTACAGTTTTTGAACTGAACAGATTTTTATACGTTTTGGAAAGAAATTTTTTTTTGAAGACATGTTTTTAAGTTTTGTTTTTTTACTTTTTTTTATCTGATGAATTGTGAAACGTATGAGTGAGACAATTATGTGTGCAACTAGAATATTATACGAAGATATTGATGATCGATATTTCTGTACACAAATCAATAAAATCAACATTTCTATATATGGTAACTAGCATAATGAATTTCAAAATATGAAATCATTTTCCAAAGAAATAATGGCGCACAACATGAATTCTCAATTTTATATTTTTTATGTTACATTAATTTCATAGGTGAATAAAAATATTTAATACCTAAAAGAATGAGAAAAATATTTCTATTATAATAAAAAGAGAGAAAGAGTTATGTATTTGAACTTGCCTATGCTTCTAGTGACAGTGGCATGTCTCTAAGTGATTGTTTGTTTGGTCGATTATTTCACTACAGAAAAATTATAGAATATTTGTTACATTAACTTTTGGAAAAGTTTTATGGTTACAGAATAAGTAAACATAAGGAATTTTACGAAATTTTAACAAAAATTTAAAAATGTTATTTACACTTAAGATTGTTCTTAGTGACAGGAATTAAGAAGAAATTTAAAATAAAGACTTCCTTCACTAAAATGTTTCGCCATTAGAATTGTTTATATAGAACTTTATTTTATATAAACAAAAAAAATTCTAATGAATTGTATAGAATTGTGTTTAGATAAAATTGTATTTTATCTAAACAATTCTAATGACGAAAGAAAATTTCTAATATCATCATAAAAGAAAATTTCTTCTATCAAATATATATATGCTACTTAGCATTATACTTTTGCCAATAGCATAATGGCCTGGAGAGTTAAAGATAAAAGTATTAAATTTTGAAACATTTCCAATAAAATAACTTAACTAAAAGCATAAATATGTATAAAAACAATATCACTCAAAAGTGTAATTTAAATTTTATAAATATTTAATATTTTTCCCATTGGACTATTTCTATTTTTAATAAAAAACCGATTTAAATGGAATCATTTTATATTCAACTGATGTTAACATAATTTAATTTTCATTTAAAAGATGCATGTGTAATGGTAAAAGCATAGAGTCAGCATTATTGCTGAATTAAATGGAGACAGTTTAAAAAGTCTAAGAAACTAAGCTTAATGCGATGTTGTTCATCTGTTATATTCCTGCATGGCTACCAATCTAGACTAACGAACAACATACATGCTGACAGGCGATGCCCACTTTCGCAAATTATTATGGCACAACTTTTGTGGCTTTATATAAATTGAATTTGCATTCCTCTATCTAATTTAATTGTGGCTGGTGTCTTTTCTGCACTTTTTACAGAAAGAACGCTGATGCTAATAACATTAATGGACACATAAAACAGGAAAATAAAAAATAAAATCCGCTGCTAAATAAAGAAAAATGTCTATCTCAGCCACAGGCCCGGACATCTTTTGCGAATATCGATTCCTTTCAGAGCTTCATCGATTGAGATGATGCATTTTCTCTTTTTTTTTTTTTTTTATCTCCCTTTATTTGTTGCCATAAAAGCATCCAAAGGGAAAAATAGTTATATAGATATATGAGATGAATAACGTACAGAAGCGGCCTTCGTAGTGCAAAAGAGAAAAACGTTAAGAAATAAATAAAAAAAGTTACTTTTGGCAATGGCACGATGAGTCCACAAGATTCTTTCTTTACAAAAAATAAAATAAAAGGCACTCTAACAACCAAGCTATAGAACCATATTTTCTCACATCCTTCCCATCCTTTGCTTTTTTTTAAATTTTTTTTTATTTCTTTAATTTTTTTTATCTATTCTTTCTTTTAGCTATTATTAAAGGTAGGAACACAGAATGATAGTGAAAACGATAGAATGAAAAAAAAAACCGCCTGACGTAATTTTTGGCGACTTTTTTTTTTTTTTTTTTTTTTTTTTTTGCTATTTATCTTCTCCATATTTTTCTTCTTTGCTTAAAGAAATAAATGTAAAGGTAGAACACCAAGAAGATGACGAAGAGTTTGCAAAAGGAAAGCAAAACGCCCGGTTTTCAATACAGCTCCAACAACGGGTAAGAGAGAAATTTGCCGTTTAGATTGTCGCTCAATAAACTAGTTTTCAGGGCGCAATGTGGTTATTCATCACAACATTTTGCAGACGATATGGCCCGTATGAAGTATGAAAGCTCATTTTTTATTATTTTTTCGCTATTATTTTTTAGCCCCTGCTCATATCCGTGCTATATTTCATCGGAAAACTCGATTGTCGGTATTTTTACTCGCCTCTTTTTTTTTTTCGTTTCCTAAACATTCTTTTCTTAGTCACAGAGATGCTTCCTCAATAGCTTGTCATTGTATTTTCCTTCATTTTCTTTGTACGTTCTCGGCCTTATAACGTAGCTTTTATTTTGAGATGCTTTTGTTTCCTTTATCCGTATTCCGTTTTCCGAGAACAGGGGCAAAATTTTAAACCAAGGAAAGAAGGTTGTTATGAGGTTAAAAAGAATGGAATTGGTATTTAGCAAGATGATAAATCTAATGACAAAAATAGTGGAAAATAAATCGATGCTTATTTTGTACGTAATTTAAAGTAATATCGCTTTACAAATTCATATTTTTGTTGTTATGCGGCTTATGATATATTGAAATTTGTCACTCTTTTAAATTTGATAGTAAATAGGTGTATGCATGTTGAAAAATATATCATAATTCTTATGAAACTATTTACAAAAAGCTCTGCAAAACTAAATTATTTGTATTTTATTATTTGTTGATTTCTTTTTCAAAAATTCTGTAAAAGTATATATCATATTTAACAATATAAATCTCTGTATTTTTTTTAAGAAAAAAAATTGTTTCTGAATATTTATCTTGAAGATAATTCTATTATTTATTTTAAGTATATTTACATGTTTTCTTCTGAACAATATGTTTCTAATTTTAATAAATCTTTTTATGTGTGTCTTTTCACATATTAGGACAATATAATATGTTTTATATCACAACTTTAAGCAGTTCTCAACTAAATACCAAATAAATGTTTGAAATCAATCAATTCCATTTTAATATAAAAAAATGCTTTCCTAGAAAACTCTCTAAAAGTAACTAATTTTAAAAAGATTGAGGTTGATAATATTATAACATGCATAGATACACAGCGATACAGTTGACTGTAGTGGGATCGGAATACTCGCCCATCACCAAATTCTTCGTAATTTTGAACATAGTCAGGTAACGAGGTCACACATGAGCTGGCAGTCTTTCCTCCACATCCAAGCTCCACGAGAAGGACTTTGTACGTCACAAATTAACGTGGACACGTCCCCAATCCACGGAGTTCCAGCAACTCAGTAAGGGACAGTGTGGTCACCCTTCCAATTACCGCATGTGACAAATGATACTCCACTTAGTTGATCTTAACGGGAAACAGCATGAAGTCCCTAGATTTCAATATTCATAACATATGAGACTTTTATCCCTCTATTTTATAAATATAAGCTTTGAAAAAAAACCACATGATTTAGGATTTATTTAACCTAACCTTTATCCTATATGTTTGGTAATTCATTTTCATGAATCAATCGCTTACGTTGTATGCTTAGGAATTATTGTGGGAAAAAAAGAAGCTGTCATTTTGAACGTAAAAGCTTTAAAAATTCACACAATTCTCAGGCAGTGATTTTATTTGAACAAGAACCCTAAGATATATCACATAAAAAACTATCAGTAATTCAGAGTAATATTAGTTTATTTAAAAATTTTGTTATGTTAATTGGAATCACAGTAATTAACATTTAAATATAAATAAATCTTCTAAGGACAAGAAGCTTTAAAGTACTGCTAATCACTTAAGTAAGTGATTAAAATTTGGAGATCATCAGAGTTACATTTATCGAATTAACACTCCAAAACAATTTTTTAGAAGAAAATATAACTTCATTTGTAAACCAATTAATAAAATACCCAGAATAGAATAAAATTGCCAATCATAAACAATAAAATAATTTAAATTACTAAATATTATTTACCTACTTGACGAGATAAAAATAATGCCAAAAAACCACACAGTTCTGTTCAATTAGATTTTAAGTAAAATAATGGTTTTTTAAGTGGCACATGTAGAAGACCAGAAAAAATAATAAATGTGCAATAATTTCAATTACATTAGTGTAAAGATACGGCTTTTGTACATAATTAAATCCATTTTAGGAATTATAAAAGTCATTTCTTAAAGTACTCACCAGTTTTTGATAAAGTTGTAAATTATCAAATGTTGAAAAATAAATTATTTAAAAAAAATTATAAATAGCTTTAAAGTTTTTTAATTTTTTATAATGTAACATTACGTTTTCCTTTAAAAATTCTTCATTTTCTTTATTTTTTGATAAATCTTTATAATGCATAAAAATTTTAAACAGTACCAAATGATTAATAGAAAATTTGGGCCTTGAGAAACATAATCTCGGAAATATGTTTGCATACACTACTAAAATTTTTCCATAATATTTTTCAAACAAAAACATTAACAAGAATTTTAATTAAAAAATGTTTTTTTTCCCGCACATTTCTCATCTTTATAAAATATGCACTTTTCAGCTTGAGAAATTTCTTATATTGTTACAAGATTTATATCCCTGAATACAATATGTTATCTAATATTAAGCAATTGTCAGAATATCAACCAACACTTCAAAAAGGCGTTAATTTCATTATCTTGCAATTCAAAGAAATTCAGATTTTATAATTTACAGATACTGAGAGAACATTTCCCCCCCCCCCACACACACACACACACATTGGCTTTATACCTTAAAGCAATAAATTCTCCACTTGAAAAGCCATATCTCTTTAGTTTATATTTTAAAGACAAGGTTTCAAGCTTATATCAGAGAACATATACAAAACTTGTCTATCAGGTACAGAAGTTTCGGATAGATAGCAATCAGTATAAGCAATAGTTGCGTCGCTATAACTACAAACGTTGTTTAAAAATTCAATAAGGCAGAGAGTATAATTTCCCTAGTATATTCAAAACAAAAACAAACTTCCCATTTTCAAACCGCCAAAATCCAAAACTCTTTCGGGCAAATTCCCTTCCCCCCTTTCATTTTGCCGATTTTGGAGAGAAGATACATTCCCTACCCTTTTTGAAAGATAATCTTCTCTACGAGACTGCATTACGGGAAGGTGAAGAAAATTCTTCATCCCAAATTTATGCGCGGTAATATTCTTCTTCGCTTCCCCCCCCCAACTCCCACGACATCTTGGCGCGCGAGTAAAAGATAAGCATCGTCGTCTTCACGCCACGGCGTTATGTATACATTATAACGTCGGGGGAATAAATATGCAAAGTTTTAAAATTCCCTCACGTGCGCCTTCCATTGGCGACGACGGTGGCGAGAAAACATGAACCGCTAATCGGGAACGATGGAGATATTGGTTGTCAAACAGGGATGATAGATGATACTGGGCGGGGGCAGGGATGGGGTGTTAAGCATGGTGGGGATGAAGTAAATGCGGGCTGTGTCTCCCCCCTCGTAGCTGCGAAATTTGCATGTTTCGGTGTCCCACGGTGTTGGCTGGGGCATGCCGAGTTGAAAGTATAATGAATATTCAAATAGCTCATGCATACGTTTCGTGGTGTCGAACGAGGGAATAGTGGTTCAAGTCCCCACCCTCGCGTCATCTGATAGAAAATGGCTTACTTATCTTTTCTTGATTGAATACTATGCTTGCATTTACCCCTATCTTCGGGGCTTATAAAACCTCCGAATGGGTTCCAAAGGATGAGAGTGCGGGAAGGATTTCTATGCATACTTTGTTTTATTATTTTTTGTATACATTTACAAATTGTAATTCATATTTTTTTAAATTCTAGTTTTAACAACACATACGATATAATTGCCTTCTCTTGACTTACAGTTTTAATAGCACATGAGATGTCATTGCCTTCTTATGACTTACAGATTTAGTAGCTCATAAGATATAATTTCCTTCTCATGATTTACAATTTTATTAACACATGACATGTCATTGCCTTCTCATGACTTCCAGTTTTAGTAACACATAACACGTAATTCTCTTCTCATAACTAACAGTTTTAGTAGGAATTAATTGACTTTTCATGATATGTAGAAACTATAGTTAAATAAAAAAAATATTTATTAAAATCAGAGGTTTTTGTTAAAATTGATATATAAATTCAAATTGAAACTAATAATTCAAATAAAACAAATTTTAACAGCTAACTAATTATATTGATTCAACGACGAAAATATGCGTTAAAAGAACTTAAACTATTTCTATATTTTATATTCATAACTTCATAACGTATTTAAAGAATGTATAATGTATGTTGTAGTTAGATATATATTTCAATAACAATGAGATACACTTGGACACGTGCCTATATATATATATATATATTACGGTATCAAAAACTTTAATGTTCAATTTTTTGTTAATACGAACTTAGCCGTCTATAAGTGATGATTTTTGGATTTTAATTAAAAATGTCATCCCATATATATTTTCACTTAAATTACTGTTATACTGCATCACTTTAAATAAAAAATATTTCTAGATTAAAGTGTGTTATCTTATTTTGTACAAAATATCAAAATTGAATTATTTTACTATACCAATATAATTGTAAGAATTTGGTAGACAATGGTCGTTTACTTTAATAAATATCATAATCATTTTATATCGTAACTGTTAATTATTTTCACTTGATTGGTTGTTACAAGATTTCGGAAGAATCACCAAATATTTTTAAATAAATTCCGCAGTTATATCTTATATCATCTAATTTACAAATTAATCAGTCCGATGATTAATTACATAAGAATTAAGTATAAAATCAATGTGGGAAACAATTATTGTTTATACAAAAACTGACAACAGAAAAATATTACTCCTAAAATGCAATTAAAATTGTCTGAAATTTAATTCCCAGTATGGACGAAAATCACTAATTTCATCGACTTTTACATTCCTTTTTAAGACTATAAAAATTTTGCTCTTCAACTCTTCCGATATTGATTTAGAAAATTCATGATTACATTTATGTGACCAAATAAAGGCACTTGTTTTATCACATGACGTTTAATTTGAATAATGAATTTTGAAGTGTTAAAGTTATATATTATAACTGAATACTTTATCAACAAAGCATTTTTTTTTTAAAGTTTTTAAAAGATAAGGTAACCTCTTTATCAGTTCAATATTTTGAAGCTTTTTTTTTTAAATCCAAATCATGCTTTTTATAATAAATCATTACATTTTTGCTATTGATTTAGAAAATTTGCTATTGAGAAGACGTTTTGGATTTGGCACAGATACCGTATAATAATTTTGTCACATTTTCAAATTTGGTGGACTTAGTGGCAGATTTTACCATTCTTCTGGTAGCCTATATTTTTTTTTACGTCGGACAGATAAAGAATATATGAATATTCAACATCATATTATTTTGGCAACCCTACTAATGCTAGCGATAACTTTAATGGCCGAAATTTTTTTAAATGTATAAAGAGGATTATACAGCATCTGTGCCTTAGATTATACAAAAAATGTATTTTGCAATTATTTTACCCATTATATAGTTGCTTTTATGTGAGAACATCATATAACTTAAGCTGTACTAAAAAATATTTCAACAGAACCTAGCAAAATGTGTTTATATTATCCAATATAATATAATCAGGCATAATGTTTCTACAAGTGTTCCAAGATCTACAAATGTCACCACATAGATGCCTCTTCAGAAGTTGTCACAAACTAGCCCGCGGATGATGGACACGACTTTAACTGGGAGGCGGAATGCTCGTGGAACCACGCCACTGTTACATGGAGTGCAAACGAAGTCGTAAATCAACGGCCACAACAATGGATCCCATCCAGACTGTGATTAATGCGGACGTTGTTCAGGAAGCAAACAGGAATTTGCATGCCGTGATTATCTAGGCATATGTGTTATTTCAGAATCCTGCTTTTAACATTAATCTGACGCATGCAAAGTTTGTCCACGAAATTTAGTTAATATGAAACTCAACAGTTGATGCATTTAATTCTTGAAAAGGAGTCGAATAAAAACTGTTAACATATGTATATAATATCTATATTTATTATCCAGCGAATTGGTACTCTGTGATAGAATGCAAAGAATGTAAATACTGTTTTGGAAGTGAATTACACATATTGTTGGATTTAATTCAATACTGCTAAATATGTTATTATTTTAAGAAATTTTGGTTGGACAACGTTTGAAGTTATTGTTACTTATAAAGGAATTAATCGTTTGGAAGACAAAGTGAAAAAATAAAAATATTTTAAAGTGTTTATTTAATAAAATGAATGTAATACGTCTTATAATTACGTATCAAAAAATCATATGTGAAGAAGTTTGCCAAAAAAGTAAACATTATGATCAAATCATTTCGCATGTCTAAAATTTCTCACTTTTAACAATTAGGGCCTGAGATATTGATCTGAAGTCTACATTTTCTAGGCAAAATTCAAAATATACTTTTTATGAAAAACAAATAATTTTTTTGTGTAGGCGAAGTAAATACTTGATAAATATTTCGTTCCAAAACTCCAAAAGAACGCTACTATTTTGTTGAATTACATTTTGTATTTAAAATGTGTAGATACTACTGAGAATATAAACCCAAACAAAGCTCTTAAATAATATGATGTACTTGATTTCTTAAGTCAATCAAAATTTGGAATAGCATAAATGATTTCCTTTAGAGTAAAAGATTATTCTAAGGTGGTATTTCATTTATATTATCTTACTTATATATCTGGTAATTAAGATATTTATTTTGGAATTTCAAGTACTTACGTTAATAAGAACTGCAAATGATAAATTGGGGTATGAAGCAAGATACTTTTTTCTATAAAATTTATATCTCATGCGGTCTGTGTGATTTACGTGAATAGATTTCTACATTAGAAAAAGTTCTATTTTAAAGATCAATGAATAAACAATTAAAATTGAATTAACTAAAATTAACTGTGAAGTGAAAAAAGAAAAAAAATTTAAAAACAAAATATCAACATTTTGTAAATATAGCAAGAAATGATCAAGTCATTTTCAAATAAAGAATTTTTATTCATGTAGTTTGTCTTTAACTTTCTATATTATATTAAATTAATCTAAGTAAATGGTTATTTTTTATTTCTTAAAATTTATCATGCATATCTTTAATATAATAAAGCTAAAGATAACGGTAACTCGAGAGTTTATTCAAGTTAACGACATGAGTTGAGGTAGATTTTTATGGCGAGTAAATTTTTGCGTCATTTAGGCAAATTGTTTCCTTCTAAAAAATATTTCATATAATATTTTACATAATTAAAAAGTGTTATTAAATCTAAAAATCTCGTTTTTTTAATAAAAATATAGAGAAAAAGTTTTATCAAAAAATGTTTACCTTCCTAAATAACATCATTAATGTAAATTCTCTTGATTGTGCTTTAAAATGTCTTTTTAAAATCCTTTTATAGAAATTTTAATAGAAATATAGAATATTTCAGAAATTGAGAATGATTATAATTTCATTTAAATGAAAATCATCAAAATATTAACATCATTACTAAAATAAGAAAATTTAAGTTAATAATTTAGAATTATTAACTGTGAAAGTAATCTAGAATCACTTTAATATATTAACATTATTGATAAATACGAAGATTGTGTATATAGTCGAGCATTAAAATTTGCTTATAAGAATTTTATTTCGAACATAGAAATTCCACAATGAAGCGATATTCCTTATTACTCAGGTTTCAAAAAATATTCATGCAACAAATATCTAACAAAATGTGATTTAACTAATGAATAATGATTATTTAAAGCTAAAAAATTATATAAATTAAGTATCCTTATTGCCATGATCATTAGAAATTCAAATAAAAGTTATACAAGTGAAAAAACTGCCACAAAAATAGTGAAAAGATTTATATAAGCAAATTTTAAAATCCTCTAAATATTAAACGTTTTTTTAAAAAAAAATTTTTTAAGTCAAATTATATACAAGAAAATATATACTGAAATATTTAAGGTAAAAACAGCAGAAAAAAATTTTATTTTAAAGTAGAATGCTAAAATGCAAAACATAGATATTTATTTTAGTTTAAGTAATTAGTAATATTGCAGAAATTTAAATGAAAAATATTAAGAAATCTTTTTGTTTCTTAGTATATTAATCATATTATATATCAAAACTGCAATAAAAAAGATATTAAATATTAAAATTTAACAATAATAATATCTATATATGATTATTTATCGTATGAAACTGATGATGATTGAAACAATATGACAGATTGTATATTGTGATAAAAATTTATTAATCTAATAACTATTTTATCTAAAGTGTAGTATATTTATAATAGTAATTATATACATTAATTACATCAAAGTGTTGGAAGTAAAAATATAGAAAATGGAGATGAATTTTTTTATAAGTCAAATATGCATATTTCAGCGAAATAAATTGTGCAGAATTTTTGAATTCTTAATTAAAGCTTCATATTGTTTGAAAAAGAATAAGTTTTTAAAAATGTTTAAAACGAGCCCACTTGAGTCTTATATTAAATTAGTTATTCTTATTGTTAATTAAAAAATTCAGAGATAAATAACTTAATGTAAGGTAAGACAAATTTCTTAAATATTCTTAAAAATTAACATGTTATTGTTATTTTGAAACCTAACCTCAAAAAAAAAAAAAAAGTCTACCAGAAAGTTTACACTTTTGATATCAGAAAATTACTCATAAAACTTTGCAAATCCTAAATCGATGTAAGAGAATTTACTCTATTTTAATTCCAATTTTAAAGTTTTTTTAACTAATTACATACAAAAAATGGAGGGTTAATAAAAATTTTAATTATAAAATTTTTTGTGATACTAAAATAATAATCATTAATAAACTAGATCTAAAATATATTCTTATGCTACTGTGTGTGAGAGAGTGAGAGAAATTAAAAAGTTAGAACATAATTTAGGATAAAAATTAAGACTTCTATGCTTAAGGAATGATTGTGGACAAAAATAAATGCTAAAAACTATGCACGAAAACAGGGTTTACATTTTTCTTCCTCTTAAAAGTATATAATATTCGTTAAATTCAATTTTTTTTATTTATGTTATTATTTTCGAAAAAAAACCTACGTAATTTTAAAATTTTTACTTTTATAAGTGCTTAAATTTACAGTTCTGTATTTAAAATTATTATATTTTATAGTTTTTTTTATATAAAAAATGTAGTTAATTAGTAGCCTTTCAAATTAGCTATTTGAAAATTAACTTTTTGACTATATAAGTACTTAAAACAAAAAAACTATAAGGGTGCTTCAATATGGTACGTTTAAGTTTTTCATAAAACACATCATTGCAGTCACCTTACATTCAGTCCTCTCGTAAAAAGTGCCTTAAGCTGCTTTCCTGTTTCCAAAAAATAATCTGCAAGTCAGTGAGCTTTCATACCACTTTTAACCGCAAACTTATATGTTGAATCATAATAATAAAAAGAAAAACCGTTGTAGAAACTCGTTCCTTATCCTACAGAATCTCAGAAGGGAAATTTTTAAATTAAATTTTGCCTTTTACTGAGGAAGGAAAAATTCTCTTCCTTCTTTTGTAGACGGCCCTCCTGTACAGCGGGCGTCGGCTTTTATTTTCGCTTGCACCGTTCCTTCAACCCCCCCTCCCCACACAAGATGTATAAAATGTTTGCGAAAAGCAGCCTATAGGCTCTCTCCCTTTGGCTTTTGGAATAGTCTAGGGATGAGGAGAGGGATGTAAGACGCGGTTACAGCTAAGGAAAGTAATTATTCCGCTCCAAGAGCAAAGAGGGCTAATTTTTGAAGAGAGAGGGAAGAAAAAGGCATTCCTTCATCTTCGGCCGTGTTTTCTTCCTGTGGAACGATAGCTATCGCTTGGAAAGCCCCTGGTGGGGGTGGAGCAGAGGCTGGAACACTGAAGGGTAGAGTTGTTTCCACCCTTCAAAAACGTCTCCAGAGGTACTGGAAAACTTCAAATTTCAATAGATCTCATCATCATCGTCATCATCACAGCCATGCCGAAGCATATTAAAAGCACTGGAGGGGGGGGGGAGAAATAACAAAAAATACCGGTTTTTCTCAAATAGAAATCGAAAGGAGATTTTTCGATAAATGCCGCTTTGAAGATTTTCATAATGCTAATTTATATTCAACTTTATATCTGTCTAGCCATCTTCTGGAGAAAATCGGCGTTGTGCGGGAATATTCAAATATTCATTTCTTAAATGAAAAGTGATGTGTGCAAAGGGAAAGAAGGATTGTGGGATAGTAAGCACTTTTCAATATTCAAACGACTTGCATATCTGATTTTTCATACTGAACTATTTGGATTGGAATAAGCGAATATGTTCCACACTTTAGTACAACCAGTACTTACAATGCATTAAATCATTAAAGAAAGAAGGGTAATGTTTTAGGCGCTCTTCATTTATCTCGTACTTAAGATAGGATCATTGTTAAAGCATTGGGTAGAAAATATATAGTCTACTATATTGATAAAAATTTTAAATAAATGTCTCATACAATTATGAAGAATTTTCTCATTTTCATCATTAACTTTTATCAACAAAATGAAAAATAAAAATAATTTAAGAAAACATCTATTACAATCGAAACAAAGCAAAATAAAAGCGATGAAAGCTGACAAATTTATCATGTGCATAAATAAAAATATCTTTATATATATATATATATATATAATAAAAATATCTTTATATATATATATCCTCTTTCCAATTTTAAATGAAAATATTTTCTTAAATTTCCTTTTAAATTAAAAGGTGAATTTTGGGCATGTAAAAACTTGAAAGCTCTTTCAAGAAATTTTCTAACTCAGTTTCGTAAAATCAAACAATAATTCTTAAAATTAATAAGGAAAAATTTTTACTACGTTAATAAGCTAAAAAAATAACAATTAATCAATATATTCTATTTCAATAAAATATGAATTTCAAGTGTTTGTTAAAAACATTTTAAAGTATCAAATAGCTACCTTTTTATCTTTCTAGTATTGAATTGAGCAAGACTGTAAATAAACATATAACACCAAAAAATGTCTCATAAATTTGATCAACAAGTGAATAAATTTACAAATTTTCTTTATAATGCATGTTTAGTAAATTAAATGATTCAACATATGTTTTTAAATGTTTCACCATGTAATCTTAAGGGCCTGTTGTAAGCAAAGTGTTACATTTATTTTTCTATATCTGAGTCGCAGGTGTGTCCAGTATTAGTTGAGTTAGCCAAGGTTTCCATTCTCGATAAAAATAACTGTCTCTTGCTTATTTAATAAATATTACGCTCATCTAAGGTAATGTAACTACTTCTATTACACTGTCAATGTATGATAAATTAATTTTAAAGTAAATATTTTATATTATATTATAATTATATATAAATTAATTTTAAAGTAATTATTTTATTATTAATTAAACTTGAAAGATAATGCCTTAAAATTTTTATGCCCTTAAATTAAAATTATTTTTAAATTAAAATCGTGGATATTGATAAAAACGCTTGAATAAACAGAAATAGTTTAAATGAAATAATATATTTAGATGCTTAATAAATTACGGATCAAAATGATTTACTGCTTCTTAATAAGACTCTAACTTAAATATATAAAATTTTTAATTTAAATAAAAGTATCATTTATGTTGAAAATTTTAAAAAAATTTCCATATTGAAATTTGATACTTTTTATTATCTCAGTTGTTATAAACGTACAAATTTTAAGTTTCAAAGCGATCGAAAAAAATTTCATTAAAATAAAATAGTAATATACAAATTATTTTCTTCAGAGCAGCGAATGAGATCTTATTTTCAAACATCTTACAAGAACGTTGCCATTTTTTCCAGCACAATTCCATTTGGTCCACTATAAAAACCATAATTCTAGCTAAGCATAATCCTAAAGTCCATTATCGTTCATCAATCTATCATATTTTCTTGGTGTCTGAGCATCTGGTATTAAGATGCACACCAATAATAGCCGAGCTTAAGTCTCTTACGTGCAACATGTAACGCTGGAGCGTGTAAACCCTTTCCCGCCGACATGTGCTACGTATGCATGGATGCTCGTGCAGCAGCATTCCGATGATGTATGGAGTGAGGTACCTAAGCCTTTGCCGCCTAACCTAATTCCACACTTGAGAGTTATAAATGACCTCAGAGCTTTCGAGCTTAATCCTTATAAATGACGTCGGGCTCATCGAATGTCTTACACCTCAAGTTAAGCGCGAGAAGGAGTGATTCTATTAGGCAGCGTTCTAAATCGTCTGCTCCATAGGCTTGATTTTACAAAGCTCAGAGTGGCAACAGATGGATGTTTTCTTCTCGCATTCTAATTTAATCGGATGCAGAAGTATAATATATGGTATTCAGTGACGAATTAATCTGTCATTAATGTCATTCAAAATAATGATCATTAAAATGGATATATTAGAATAGATTTTATATTAATTCTTTAAAGAACATTTAAATCATCGAGAATATTCCAACCAAATTCTTGTAGTAAAGGGAATTTATATGCACTGTCCGGAAACACTTAGTTTTTTTCGCATTAAAACGCAATAAGAAAAGATTCGAAAAACAAACCAACAAAAAAAAAATAGTTTCAGAGAAAAGCTTAATTTACAAAAAAGTTTCAGTTAAATGAACACGATTTGATACATAAAACATAAGAAAAAGATAATGTGAAACTTTCACCATAAAATTTATCTTATGAAGCTTGCAACATTTTAGAACACTTTAAAATAAACTAATATATCTTGTTATACTTTAAAATGAAATAATATTATCGTATAACCACGCAGAAACATTGGTATTTAAACTGTTGTTTGGCAATATGATAAGCGATGTAACTTGCATTTTATCAATTTGTAATTGAAATGAATTTAATCTTTCGCAAGAAAATACATTTCTTTGAATAAATTTGTAAGTATTTCAAAATAATTAGTAAGAAATTGTTTAGTTGCATTTTGCGTCATTAGAATAATTTATCAGACTAATAATTAAGATTGTATAAAGCATTTTGAATGTATGTAACAATCTCAAATATTTATGCTTAATATTGACAAATTTATTTAGGAGATTCTAATAAGGAATTTTTGATGTTTGAAGTTTTATAAATTTGCTTATAAACTACATTTCAAATCTTATTTGATTTATAAATTTAAAATTTAAACGTTACTAATTTCAACAATTTTTTCACATTTTGAAACCTTATTTATTACTCATCTTAATTTTTAATAAAATAAATTGTATTTCTTTTACTGAATAATTTTTTTTTTTTTTTTACAAAGTATAGAATAAGATTTTTTTAAAAAAGTTTAAAATCAGAATTTCTTCGTATTAAGTAATTATGTACTTTGTTATTAAACGTCCTAAAAATTATTATTTAAGTATGGGATTTTAAATAAATTTATTTGACCATTTGACAGTGATGATTACTCAAAGAAATATTTTACACGTTTTTTCGAAATAATTTTTCCCATCCTATTTACAATTCAACAGAATTTCAAAACATTTTATTGTACAGCTAATAGAAATACTTTCAAAATTGTTGTTAGCAAGAGATGAAATGATGCATGAATTTTCATGTTATTAATTAAACTTGAAAGATAATGCCTTGAAATTTTTATGCCCTTAAATTAAAATCGTGGATATTGATAAAAATGCTTGAATAAACAGCATTAATAAATATTACTACTTTTAAAATACATTATAATAATTAAAATTTAAAATACACTTATAAATAGTTTTATTTTATATATTTCACCAAAAAATAAATCAATAAATTTGTGTATAATATTTAAATAAAAATTTAGCTCAAAAATTTTTTTTAACTTTTAATACTGGGTTTCAGTTGAGATCAGAGTAATAAAAGTGTCAGGAAAGATAAACGTAATATAAAATTTTAAATTCTTCCGAATTTTTACCTTCCCCAAAACACGTTATATTAAATTATAATATAAACTATGATGATTAATAATCATATTCCACCCTATAAATCAAATTAAAAATGTAAAATTTGTACTTTATAGCTTGCTTTGAATAATTTTAAAAATTTCAATAGCGATATTTTCCTGGCAAATATTTTTGACAACTTAACATACGAGCAATTGTGGTGATTGGATTACCATCGCCATCTATTGCTTAAATGATAAACTAATTCGTTGTATTTTCTGAAGAGGCAGTAACCATTGTAAAAACAACTTTAATTTTACACATATATTTAAAAGCATAAAATACATAAAATTGGTATCGTGCGGGACACTTCATTAACGATACTTCTAATGGAAATTTTTTATTAGTTCTGAACAATAGCTATGAATTTATATGATATTTTAATTACACATTTTATTATATTAGAAAGAGAGTTTTTTTTCTCAAATTATTTCACTCGGTGTTTTATTTGCGTTTTAATAATGTAATATAAAATCAATAAAAATAATTTTATAATCTAGTTAAAAATAAATAATCAAATCAAATAATACACCTAAAAAATTAAAATAATACTATTAATGATAATTTTCTTTTCCTTCTTGTATTATCTAAAAATTTAAGGTTTTTAATAAAATAATTTTTTTTAACTGAAATAGAAAAACAACTTTAGGCATAGTTACTATATTTTTTATGAGCATTATTTAACAGTAAATAAAATCTCTTTACATATTTACATTGTAAAAAAGGTATCTTTTATTTTTAATTTCTTTGCAACAACATATGAATTTACTTGTTTAAACGCAATCAATCAATACTAAAATTGAAAATATTTTGTTGTTATAACCAATTATTGAGTCTCATATTTTCGTTGACAGTTTCAAACTCTGTAAGGTACTAAATAATTTATTCACATATAAGCAAAACAATTTATCGATGTATAAACTTTTTATATTAGGAAAAAGTAAATATAAATACTTTCCAATTTTTAAACTCTCATTTTATTTACTTATGACGATGTTTAAAGTCCTCTTTATACTAAAACAAAAATCCTTTTTATCTTAGATGTCAATCATTAATTTTCAAAATTATGCTTATATTAAAAAATTGTACTTTTCCTAGTATTCATCACCAAGTTATGGAAAAATTTAGGCAGAAAATGATCATGAAATATATATTAAAGATTTGTTTTTCATTTGGGTATATCATGAGATTGAATCACATTGATATGTGCATCCTGCATCAGATATTTCATTGGATCACTGAACAGCTTATAAAAATTAATTTAGTACTACTTTTCATTTGTTAAATTTAGTATTAACAATAAACTTAAAACAAAAATGTATAGGGTAAAAAGCTGGTTATATTTTATAAAAATGTAAGAACAATCATCAGTAAATAATATAAAAAATACAGAGCACATAAGCTAAAGCAATTACTCATTTCAAATATTCAAATAGTATATGAATTCAGTATAAATTTTATAGATTAATTCAATTATTTGAAATCGGTGAATTTTGTATAAATAATTTATTAAATATTTTAATGAACATTAATGGCAAATTTGGTGATAAAAAGTAAGATTTCTGACAATTATATCCAATAATTTAAGCTAGCTAAATGAGAATTTTTCAAATTAATTATAAAATTCTATTTGCACATTAAAAATTTATCAATTATGATTATTTTATCAAAAAGAAAAGGAAAATAATAAAAATTACGAGAATTTTTCTGTTAATTTAAAGTAAATATAATGATGAAATATTCGCTTCAATTGATGGAATATTTCATAATTAAATGGATAGATTATTACTTTTTCGTTATTCAGGAATGATGAATTGATGAAAATCAATCCATCAATTGATCAAAATTTCAATCAATATTGATGGAGAATTACTTTTTTATTCAATACTAATAAATTGATGAAAACCAATCAATAAATATCCAAATAAATATTAATAGAAATTTACTTTTTCGTACAATTATACAATAATAATTATTACAATAGTTTATTACTGAAATATTTTTCACAATAGAAAGTTATTGAAGATAATTTTTAAACAATTCTTATGTTTTCAGATCCTTTTAAAATTTTATATTTAAAATAATTAAACTTTTTAGAAATTTATATTTGATGTATATTTATAAAATAACTTTACAAGAATAATCAGCCATTATTTTAAATATACATATAATAGAAATTTCCAGCATTATACAAAATATATATTAAAAAACGATAAAAACAAAGAACTGATTTTTATTTGATTATTTTTGTCTAACTTGATGTATTCATCAAAAATCAAAAGATAGACACATTTTAGAAAACAGTTTCATTGCCCATTATAGTTTTTCAGAACTAATAAATTGTCTAGAAATAAGAGGAAATCTCCCAGAATAGAAATTATGAGAAGTAGGAAATAATAACCAATCAATTTCAGGCTTAGTCTTTTTTGATGAAAATAAACTGAAAATATGTAATTCAAAAATACACACACATAAAATCACTATACTCTCTCTTATCTATAGTTGATAATAATTGTTATTTTTATTTCACAGAATCACAAGTACACAAGTTAATTTTACTTAAGAATTAGTGTAAATCTTAGAAAGTGTATTTAATTCAAAGTACGCGTCGCGTTATTAAAAAGTTTGTTAAATATTGTAAAAGTATCAAAAGAGCTTAAAATGTAAAAATATTCTAAGGTAAATATTTATTAATTTTTGACTATGAATAACTCTTTTATATTTCTTACCAGGACATTCCTGCTGTATGATATTTTGTAACGCAGTATTATTTTTGCATTAATTTTACAGCTTCCAAAAATCTGAAGCAATGCAAAATTAATGAATTTGCGTCATACTTTTATTTTTACTAAAAGAAAAGGTGCATCTAATACCATCAATTTAGTGATAATTTTTAATAATTAATTACATGTTAAATTTGTTTATATTTTCTAAAAACAACTTTATTGAGCTTCAAAAAAATTAATCAAACTTAAAAGATAAAATCCTAAATCCCTTAAAAACTATAAGATTATACTAAAAATAAAAATATAAGATTTATACTAAAAATAAATTGTTTTCTATATGATAATAAAATATTTCATTAGTTATCTAAAAAAAACTTTATGACAATCTATATAACTGTCAGTTTATTCAATTACAGGTTTTTCATTCAAATACATTTGCTTAGAAATATCTTTTATATTAACCATAGTTATTTTTATATTTCGGATTTGAACAAATTATAATATCAATTCGTCAATATACAGTTATACTAAATGCATTGCAATATAAATGATTCTCAATTAACTGAACACTTGTCTTTGTAAGTGTCATTAGGAGTCTTTCAGTTTCTAATCTTCCTTATATAATTAATTTAAGAAAAATACAATGTGTTCCAAAATTATCTGGAAAAATAAAAAAACTCAGAAGCACTTCAGAATAATGTCTTTTCATTTTGTTATCTGGAATATATTCAAAATCAAAATGAAACAAGATAGCTTATAGGACCAATACTCTACCAGGAATATATGAGCAAGACAGCAAACCGGATAATCTGAGCTCCCATCTGTCCGGTTATAAAGAACATCCGCCGGCAAATCTCTTTAGGGGGAGGAGGTCAAGGAGCACCCAAGTCAACAGGTCTGGGAACTCCCCTTCTTTATACCAGCTGTAACATTTTCATGTATGAAGAGAATCCTTATTTTACTCACAATGAAGTGATAACATTAAAATATGATAAGCAATATAAAAATGTAGTTTTCTGAAATACCACACAAATTTAGTAAGCGTAAGATATACAATCCAAAGTCCAATAATTCGTAACTGCACCTCAATGAATGAAATAGTTTTTTTTTAAATATTATTATAGGTATAGCAATTTTATGCAGAAACTATTTTTAATTCCTTTATTAATGTAGAAATAAACAAAGAAGTGAAATAAAATTTCGAGACAGTAATGAGAATTCTCTTGAATAAAAAAGCATTGAAATTGCTGACTAATGAATTTTATCTGATTAATTTCCCCAAGCACAACGCGCATGATCTTTGTGTTCTAAAAATCGTTTTAAATCTTTTTTTTTTTTTTTTTTTTTTTTTTGCAATCGGTCACAGTTAATTAAAAAAGTAATTTAAAGCTTATATGCATTATTAAGGTTATATCTGAATGAAGGATTTTGTAAAAAATTACTGAAATTGATTTTTTAAACAAAGCTTTGAGCTAAAATAATAAAGGCTTCAAAATTTAAATGAAGAAAAAACTTTGAATTCGCAGATTTTTTTTTTTTTTTTTTACACACTTAGGAAATTTGAATTTTTTATATACATATTTTAGTCGCTTCCAACAAGATGTTTCAATTTAAAACATATATTTTGGAAAACACATTATAGAAATGTTTCAATCCAAAATGTTTCTCTTAGATTCATGGGACATTCCTTGAAGAGCTTATTTGTGAACAAAGTTGCAGTATATTATTTAAACTACTGAATAAATATTTGGAAAAGCCTAGGACTAGTGAATTTTCTTTGAAAAATTCAATAAATGTGAATACATTTTATATTCTGCTGATATAAATCATTTTATTTGATAGATTTGAATAATTTAGTGAATTTGGATTCAATAGATATAATCTTCCATAATAATATATAATAAAATTACATTTGAAAAGCAAACTCTAAATTGTGTAAATCAATAATTTTGACACCGTTATATAAAATTCAATAATATATTTAACAACTTGAAAATATTTTATGAATACATTTTTAAAAATGTTAAGAGATATGAGTTCAATTTTTCATGAACAATTTTTTAATAAGCAAAGCAAATACTACTCTACTATGCTTCGACTAAACGTAAAATTTATGGAAATATGCAGGAGGTAATTTGAAGAATCATTTGAAAAGCACTGAAACTATACGATTCTTCTCAAAAAGTTTATATATATATATATATATATATATATATATATATATATATATATATATAAGCATAACTTTTACATACTCCTTATAAACATAAAATCATCAAGAAATAAAATTCTGAATCAGGATTAAAACCTTACAAATAAAATATTTTTGCAATCCTTAATAAACGGTAAAAAACCAAACAAAAAAATCCAACAGGTGAAGAAATGCAACTGAAAACAACAACATCCCTAACAATTACTGAGCTTAACGGTCAGTAATGCAGTCATCAATAACATTTGCACACAACAAAGCATCGTTTGTTGTTAAAAATCGGTGGAATTATCAGCCGGAAAATGAACTATTTGAATGTTTATCCTGTCCAAAAAATGGACATCATTTTTTAATGTGGTGTATGGACTTAGTTTCTATTTAATTCTTCCCGTTTCCTTCCGGAAAACAGTGACTGTGTAAGCGCACGCATTTCCTGTCCTCGCATCACTACAGCTGCATCTGAGGATGCTTACTCCACATTCCTCACTTTTTCCGATTAGAGACATTTTACGAAACAATAAAAACTGTTGAAGCATTCAGTCCGGCTGGTAATATTTTAGGGCATTCTGAATGTACTCGCTCAACAACAGCACTTGGAAAATTATTCCGTGGTCAATATGTAATTGCGCTGTCATAATAACGCTTCATAATTTGTATCCTGTATAATTTGGTTTCAAAAGAAATCAAATATATGTTATGCAAAAATTACCTTAGATATCAGCAACAAAATCATTATTTATGGACTATTATGAATAAAGCGTTCACATGAGGCACACTGTGTGGCTGAATATTTGCACAATTAAGTCGAACCTTATTTCCTTCACTACAAATATCAATTTAAAAGAAAATTCTGGAGTTGGTTTAATTCTTACAGGATTCAAATGAAAGAAATTTCAAATGAATAAATTCTTAAAGATTTTTTAAAAAAAAATTCTCTTAAATACACAAAATTCGTTTTAAATAAAAATACTAAGCAATCAAAATTTCAATCAATTTTGCTGAATATAAACAGAAGTAAAAATTATCTTTCAAAGATTCCAGAAAAGATTCAACGAGTTTGCTTAAAAATATAGCAAACTCGTATAAGAGGTTGCTATATTTTTAAGCAAACTATTTTAATAAAATTAAGATAATTTTAAAAACAATTATCATTACCAATTAGTTTCTGAATTCAAATTAATTTTATTTACTTAAATCTAAAACAAGTTATTAATAATGATATTTTTTTCATATTTAAATAAACTATTTACTATTTACTTAAAACTAAATGTTTCGTGAAATATTTGATTTAATAACAAACTACTTGAAATAAAAATGAAATATTAATTGATGTATAATTAATATTTTATAATATCAGTAAATTTAATATATTAATATTAAAATAAATTGGTATAATTTAAGATATGGTTTTGAAATTTTTTTTATAAGAGAGACTAATTAGCAATAAAATTTAGTAGATTAATATAGGATCACTATGATAAGCAAAATACAAATATATTTTCGGTACGAGAGTGTATTAAACTAATAATCTAACTTTACGTGTATTTGTTCAAAATTTAATTAAAAAATAATTTATAATAAATTCTTAATTAATGTTAGTAAAAATATCGTTGGATTTTTAACGAATAGTTTTATTGCATATTAATAAATGATTCGCTTAAGAATTTCGAGTTAACATTAAAAAATAATTAAAGATTTAAAGATTTTATTAAAAGAATTAAAATTCAAGACACAATTTTTTAGAAAATTCAGTAAATTAACGATACAGGAATTTGACAACTCATTTCCTGGTAAGTATTGTATCAATTAACTTTAACCAAATCAATAACGAAAAATCTATTTTTATATTAATCCATTATAAAAAAAACATAATTTATTAGTGTCCATTAAAAGTTCATCTAGTGGCCAAGATTAGAAAATGATTGTTAATGTGGTTCTTTTTAGAAACATCACATACCACAGGACTAAGCGATCTTAATTTCGAGATAATGCTTTTTGGTTCAGAAAAAGTTTTTTTTTTTTTTTTTTTTTTTTTTTTTAAATTTAGTTTTCATAGGACATAATATTAAATATAGAATATTTTATTACTCGTTTTGACGGACATATCGCTAACAATTCTTCTTGGCATTACTTTTAAGCATTGAGACAGAAATTCCCAATTCATTTCTAACTCCACAAATGCAAACAATTTTGAGTTTATAAAACGTAAAGTTGGGCTAACGGTTTGGTTTGCTTGTCGCTCAACGGTCATTTTTTGCACACGAGGACTAATTAGACCGGGACCTACGGTTTAAAGTGGATTCCGAACCACTACAAACATTCATGCCCAAGGTGGGATTTGAACCCACGAACTGTTGAACCGAAGGTAAGAGCGATAACCATTCGGCTGACAGCTCGGCATTGGGCTAACGTGCCATTTTTTTTCCGATTTACCAAAACTTTTAAATTATTCATATTCTACTAAAAGTGTCTTTTGAGTAAAACATTAAGAAAATTTCAATACAAAGATAAATTACCTCATTTGCGTTTTGATTAATGAGACAGTATAAATTTTCACTATAACAAACTTCGCAAATTTTTTTTTTATCTCCCAAGTTTCCTCACACTCTGTTAGTTAAGTTTTTTAAAAAATATTATGTATTTTTATTATGGATGATATTACGGAGGTATTATAAAATTTTTTATTTAAATTAATCGTGGACAGTTAAGTCTTTGATTTCTATGCTTATTACGAATTGAAGATATCAGAATACTATGGTTTTTATGAACCTCTAATTTATGAACATTCTGGATTTTAGAACTAATTGCTAGTCTAACATCATTCGATTGACACAATGATAATTTAAATTCCCATTTGCACACTAAAAGTTTGATTTTTTTTTTAAACTTGTTTTTATGCATTTTTCCTTTGCTCTTATACTTCTTATCATTCCATTTTTTTAAGTTTTTCATATAATTTATTTTATGGTTGAAAAATTTGGATCAACGGTTTCATTAAAGATTCGAATTGTGAAGAAGAAAGTAGATTGATGATGTCGAAAACTCTTTTTTCGAAGCAATTCGAGTGGAATTTCCTACACCGATTCTAACACCTGCATCACCTCCCATGTAAGAGTGCAATCAATAGATGTAGAGTACAATCAATAGCATCATTTGCAATTATCATAAAGTTCCTTTGCAAGAAATGATCATGACTTGAAATCGCATCATGATACAGACATTCTATGATACACAATGCCCTTGCAAATCTGTGGTTGGAATGATGCTTCAGAAAAGCTATACCTAAATCATTTGAACATGCAGGTTTTATTAAAGAAACCACTGTAATTCAAGAAAGCCAAGAACATTTATCTGACGGCTTGATAGAAAATGAGTTATTCATTCATTAACTTTAACAAACAAATCTCTGCTACTATTATTTTATATCAGAATATTTTGAATGGGAAATCTGATATAAAATATATGAGAGAAATGTTGGATGATTAAGAACATAATGGTTCAGATTGAGAAAAGGCTGTAAGATATCGAACATAGAGAAAAAGGCATATTGATTTGACCACTTGCGAAACAAGCATATAAATGACTAACAAGATTGAGATAGTTGTTTGGGAAAAACAATATTGAAATACTTTCCAACCTCGAAAAACTGGAAAAATGTGTACTTAAAAATGTAGTTCGAAACAGAAGAGAATAAATACTGTGTCTGGTTTTTATAAATAAAATGAAAGTAAGAATTATTTTCAAGCATGGATTTTATTTTCTATGGTGTGTATTTTACATAGTGCATTCTAAATATTTTTTCTAATAGTAATTTACAATAGACCTCCAATTATTCGAACTCCGTTTATCCGAAACGCTTTCGGAAAGTCAGAAAAATAAATTAGACTGAAGAAGAGGTGGAAAATGAGAAAAGGGAAAAGACACAAGGAAAGTAAATGTAAAGGGGGGGGAGATCAGAATGACGTGTCATTTGAAGAATTCAGAAACATTCTTTTGAAAATTCCAGGATGTTCAGAAGCAAGTGCTGGATTTATAGGTGGATGGATAATGAGTCAGACACGATGTATTTTAAATTGCAAATGATGATCAACTTATTGAAGGTGTCGAGGAAGAAGATGACCTTCATGTCCAAGTTGAAACAGACACGAGACCATCAGCTAATGAAACATTTGCCAGTTTTGAAACTGCTTTGAAGTGGATGGAGTGACAGATCAAGTGTGACCGCTTGCAGATTCCCAATGTCAAGCAGAAGTGTGACTCGGCTGCCCGAAAATGGATAAAGGCAGTCAAACCGCTTACTACAACCGCGATGTTCAGCAAGTAATAGTTTTCATTTACAACACTGTACATAGATACTGTATTAATGTACAGCACTTGTTAGTACCTTAATATACTATACATCACATATATGTATCTTTTTTAGTAATTCTAGTCTAGTCCTAATTGATTTAAATAATTGAAGTTCTACTGTTATTTTATATATATATATATATATCACTTAATTTTTAATAACTTAATATTTTACTATACTCAGTTGTTTCTTAAAACTTTATTCTGAGAAATTTTATTTATCTATTTTGAATTTTTGCGGAAAACATTTTCTTCCTTGCGATACAAAATTACATTCCTTTGTTGATAAAAAATCGATCCTAAAAGAAGATATGATAAAAAAAATAGAAATTAGTATTAGGATAATGGTTAAGCTGATTGAAGAAGGATTTAATATAAAACAATTTTTAAATGTTCTATATATGATTGCGATAAATTATCATTTTTCAGTTGACAAATTTAATAATGAATAATAAAGAATTTTAACTTATTTTAGTAAGTTTAAAAAATGCAATTAATTTCAGAATCAAACTGTTAAATGTGGTTTCACTTCGTTTTAAAAATCATCTTTATTGGTACTGAACCTCAAACAGGCTTTTGAAGAGCTGAGTGCAGGACAATTACAGAGTTCTCAACTCACTTCTCACAAAATGTCGTTTCAAATAAATGTATTTTTTATTTTTAATGCGTATACAAAGATGCCGCTTCTCGTCGCTGTGGCTTAACCCTTGCTCCCAAATTCGTCCTTGTACACTTGCACAGATCCGGCAAATGGGGCTACTTTAATAACAGCCGACTTTATGCGAAAGCTTCTTTCTGGAAGATGAGGCTTTATTTATTTTATTTTTCTTCCTTTTAAAGACGCCATTTTTTCCTTACCAACTCACTTTTCGTTACCCGAACAGCTGCTGTAACCAACGTTTTATGATTATAATTCTTTCATTACTTTTTTTCCTTTTTAAATTGTTGTTTGTGTTGTTTGCTTGCTTTATAAACTCATCCCGGATGCGTCCGAAGTAAACAACTCCACTCCAAAATATGACGAATGAACGGTTCTATTGAGGGAATGATGGGTGTAATTCGTGCATTATAGATAATATTTTTAGATTAGACTTTGATAAGCATTGAGTTATATAAATTAAATGGTGATTTTTTTTTCCGCATTAAAAAATATTTTGTCCCTAGTTAAATTTTTTTTTATTAAAGTTGCTTAAAACTGTAAAAAAAGTCATTAGTATTTTATTCGCTAGAAAGTAGGGAAGTATATTTTCAAACGTTTTAAAACTTTTTTTAACTTTTAAAAAAATTTTGGTAATTTTTTTTTAAATAGTTCAAAACTTTTTTCCTTTGAAAATCATGGCCATTCGTTTCCGTATAGACCTGAAAAAAATTTTTTTTAACTTTTTTAAAACGTGAATAAAAAATATGATTATAAATATTACGCTGTATTAACTAATCACATCATAGCATTTTAAAAATGTTCTTCTCAAATTTGATGCTATTATTGAATGTACAAAATACCTATTCCATAAGTTATATATATACTCACACACACACACACTAGGTATTATTGCTTAATTTAAACATATCGGTACAATTTAAAAAAATTTAATTGCTTCTATGGTACATAAGGAATAGATATTTATGGACTCTTTATATACTACTTTGATATAACATATCTCCTAATAAACTATTTAAGTAGAATACTTTTAATAATATTATTTTCAAAACAATGAAGTTTTAACTTTGTTTAAAGATTCTGCCGTAAGATTGTTGCAAACTCAGTTAGACAATAATCACTGCTCATCATATTAAGATCGTTGATCTTTTACTTTTTTCTAAAATCACTAAAATGGAAAAAAATCGAGGTGATTGCTGCAGGGTCTCAAAGAGAAGGCTGTAAACATGCCCCGGCGATATACTTCTTCGTTTTCCTTTTCTACAGAGATTGCTCGACAAGCAATAAAAATCTAGTCATCCACCGAAAATCCGCCATAAAGATCTTTATTATAGTGGCTGCGAGCGCTCGACTTCAACATAAAAGAACCAGTTTTCACAGGCGCCGATCGCACTTAATGCTTGGACTCGGAGCTAATAAAAGAGTCCAGGTGATAAAATCCATGTTCTTCCCTACACTGGTACACGACACCAACGAACACGAATTTGGCAATACGTGGTAAAATTCGTGGCTAAAAAGGTTCTTTTTTTCATACGTATATTTTTAAAATGGCGCTGGAAGACATTACGATATTGCGCCACCGTCATAAGTATTTGGCCTTGAAGCACAGCTGTTGGAATTGAATTTCCCAACATACTCATTTAAATTCTGTTTTCTAGTTTGATACTGTCCCATAAGAAGATAACTATACCGAATTTTATATACAGACGATGATGATACAATAGAAAGATTAATTCAAACTATATTTTTCAGAAAAGGTTCTCTCAAACTTTTTCAGAAAGATACTCGACAAGCCATATTTTTCAGAAAAGGCACGTAAATGTATTTCATATAGTTGCATTGTGGAAATAATATTTTAACGTGATGGCTTGCCACCCAATTTGTCTAGTGGTAAGCGTGCCTGACTGCGAATAAAAAGGTCATTTGTTCGATTCCCGCTTCGGGCATGGATACACTTTCTCTCTTTCTATCATGTCTTTGTCCTTTCCTTGTATAAATGGTTGTCTACCCTATAAACGGCTACCTATAGCATGTGTGTACAGAGAAATTCGGACTCCACACCTAAATATGGTTCAGTTGGAAAAGTGGAGTAGCGCACCCCATAATGCCAGACTAGCTGGCACACTACAACAACAACGTGTTAGTTTAACTAGGTGTTTTGTTGCGAGTATTCTCGTACATGTTAAGACGA
The DNA here is from genome assembly GCA_030067965.1 of Latrodectus elegans. Classification (NCBI taxonomy): domain Eukaryota; kingdom Metazoa; phylum Arthropoda; class Arachnida; order Araneae; family Theridiidae; genus Latrodectus; species Latrodectus elegans. The sequence continues at coordinate 35,977,014 of CM057813.1, forward strand.
AAGAAAGCAACAAGACTATGGAGACCAGAACATGCAATATGTGCTAAATAATTTAATATTAGTTTAAAATTGGAATAGAATTATTCCCTTTTTCAAAAAGGTTATTCAATTTAACGATTTAATTTGTAATTTTATTTAAAATTTCATTAGTTTTACTATTTATTAAAATATTAACATTGAATTCACGTTATATAGATCATTATTATATTATTAATTTTAAATTTACGTTAGAACAAAACAATTGTTGGCAATTTACTATTTCGATATCGTTACATCTGGAATAATGATTATGTAAAAATGAATATTGGTTTCTCTTTTATTAGTGATAAAATCAAAAATAAAATATAAAGCAATGAATGCTATTTAATGTTCAGAATATACAGTACTCCTTATAAAAAACAGTTCTCTTTTTTCTTTTCCACACAAAAAAGTGTAAAATATCAAAATTAAATTTGCTTTAATCTCCATTCGGTGTGAAAAACATCATAAAAACTCAACTTTTATTGTGGACTAAAGACATACTGAAAAATTATCAACAATTTAAGGCTTTTAAAAAATGGAAAATTTACATGTAAAAGTGTGTATGTGTTCATGATAAAATTTTAACCATAAATTTTTAGATAAAATTAACCATAGCTCTTAATACTAAAATAGGGTTGTTATGTTAATTTGCTTTGCTAATTTATGATTTTATCAGCTAAAAATTATACGAAAAACAGAAAAGTAACAAGAATAAACGGGAAAAATTACTTAAGCTAATACAAACATTCAAGCTAATACATACTTTAAAAAAAAAAAAAAAAAAAAAAAAAAAAAAAGAAGTTAATAGTAATTGTGAACTTAATCCGGTAAATCTTTTGTAAACAAACTAATTAAACTCTCAAACTGAACAAATAGAGCGATTCTTCCCGAAATAGAGACTGGTATATAATTGTATTATTAAATTGACTATAAAACGCTTTAAGAATTATGAAGAAATAAGTTTGTAAAGGAAACCAGAAAGAGACTGGCAATTCAGCGAGAAAAGTTAAACCAAGTTGTAGAGAAAAGTTAAATTAAAGAATTTTTATTTACCTATTTGTGAGCCTATGTATACACTACTTAAGTTAAGAAATATAATACGATTAAATTTCCCTCTGTTATAAATAAATTCCAAAACATTCACTTTTCTTTTTTTAGATTACATACAAACACCCTTAAAAATAAAATCACGCTAGGAAAGCACAGAAATAGCAAAAGTTGCTTTCGATTCATATCGCTACATCACCTGCTGATCGTATTACTCCAGTTTCTCGAAGATAAAAATCAAGCCTTGTATGTAAATCTAAACCTATTATTCCTGTTGTACCTGCCTTCCTAGATATGTCCAGATAAGAGTTAAATAGAGCACAGAGATATTCTTTAAAGTCCGACTGCGGTAACTAATAAAGGGTGTATTGAAAAGACAGGCCTTGACTTGGAGTCTGGTTACAATGAAGCAGAAAAGAAACGAAGGGGAGACAAAAATATAAAAGAAATTTAACTGAAAATTTCTTTTTGTATCAGTCTCCTGTTTCATATTCATCATTGAAAAAGTTTGTTGTAATAAACCTTTACGTTTGGTTCAGTGGTAAGTATTATGAAATTTACCAGCATATTATTTGTTAACTTTAACATGGTTATGTATATATATATATATATATATATATATATATATATATATATATATATATATATATATATATATATATATATAACAATAAACTATCTTAATGTGGGTTTAAAAAAAGAGTTTCTGATTATGTACAAGCCATTCTAAAGTCGCAAATATTCTTCGTTGATTTAAATTTTGAGATCACTGGAAATTATATTCTAACATAGCAAAGTTTTGAGATCAGTATTGAAAATTGTTTTTCATTTAAAAAAAATACACCTAAAAATAAATAAATGTTTATGTGAATTCTGTTAATATATATAAGAGAATTCACCAAATAAAATATTATGTATATATATATATACACACGCACATATATATATATATATATATATATATATATATATATACACACACACACACATATATATCGGAAGAAAAACGCCAGGAATGCAAATTAATCTTAAAAATACATTATGATACTATGAAAAATACTGTTGGTATAAATTAAAGACTCTAAACTCTGTGGCACGACAGCCCATGTGGGCTAAGGCCTATAGCGACCATCGCTGTTTTTCTCACTGAGAGGCCCTGGAATGGAAGCTTATGTCCCGATTAGGTGGTCAGCCTAACGCGAAACTCCCAGTGTTTAGTTCCCAAGAATGCTTGGTACTCATTTTATCGACCCACTGAATGGATGAAAGGGTGTGACGACCTTGTCCAGCCCGAGAATTGAACCTCGGACCTGTGCCTTGGGAGCGTAAAACGCTCCCACTAAGCCACTGGGCTTCATAAATTGAAAGCATAATTATTATAATAGCAATAGATGTGAGTGGCATCGGTAAACAGAGCTTGAAAATAAAAATCCGATTTAAAAAATAATTTAAATCATTTTATATTATGTCATTTGTATCTTAATGGTCTTTAACACACGCATATATGTATATAAACATTTTCAAAAAATTAAACATGGATCCAATAGCTGTTATTAGACAAAATATATCTACTTTACTGTGGTAGGAAAACTTTAGAATTAATGCTTTTTTATATATCATTATGTTATTTATATTACAAAGGTTTTTAACATAAAATAAGCATTTTTCAAAAAATTGAATCGGACTCCAACAGCTGTCGTTAGACAAAATGTCACTTCTCTACCGTGGCAGGAAAAATTTCATGTAAGTAATCTTGCATGCTAATTTCGTTATTTATTTGAATTCAGAATTGTGGAGTACTATTACTTCTAATTTTTGCAGTCTTTAGATTTTCGACATATTTTATCAATACCCAAATTTTAGCTCTATTGCAATTCTGCTGCCGTTTATGATAATAGACTATTTCATGCAATGATTCAGTTAATAACTCTCTAAATATGCGAATAATTAATGATCCATTGATTATATCTATTTATCTCATTTCTATGTCTTATAATAGTAAATTTGGAAGAATTTTAGAAATCTATAAATTTCGAAGTACGAGAAGCCTCTTACATCTCTTAAAATAATAAAGATGATATTCCATCAATCAAACTTTTTACAGTTGACTAACTGATTACCTAGAAAAATTATGACTTCTAAGACTGTAATTCTCATTAATTTCACAAAAATTACCAAATTTTTAATCCTGTCTTTGCTTTATATGTCTTACATTAGACGTGGTTATTGCACAACGAGCGTAACCAACAAAGCAGCGTGAGAAAAAAAAATCAGCAGTCCGGCCAACCCCCGATTTTTCAGTCACTCTGATAGCCGGCGACCTGAAGAAACCGGTAATTATTTCAACACTTCTTTGAGGAGAGAAAAAGAAATAAGGACTAGACGGTTCTTTGACGGACAGGACGATTTCTGCACGGCCTGTATCTTCCTAAACAGCACGTATCAAGACGTGGCAACGGAAAATAACGGGCGACAATCTGCTCGGAATTATCGCCGGAGTAATTTGCGATGACAGCTCCAAGTCTTCCTAAGTGCCACGCGAAAGATCAACACATTTCAAGGGAATGGTACATCCGCGTGCAAAGATGGAAGTAAAAAAAAATAAATAAATAAGGCTAGGCAAAAATAATAACGATGCAGAGGGCCCCTAAATACCCAGAGAAGACCAGTGGGCGGTACCCAATGACAGTGATTGACAGGAGTACCTGGAAAGGGCCCTGTAGGGGGCCCAGAAAGCAGCATGCGATTACACGGATTTAGAGCAATTACGTCTCCTCTTTTTTTACACCTCTGCGTGGAAGTTATTTTCTTTCAGTCGCTTTTTTACAATGTGTACTTAAAAATGTTGGCAAAATGGCCCCGTATTAATCTCGGTGTGAGAAAGGTTAATTCACGCATAAAAAGACTTTTTTCTCTCGAAGCCTGGAGTCGTCTAGACGCGTTGCTAGGGTAATTAATTGCACGCTTTTTTGTTTATTTGACGTAAGTTGCAAGTACTCTGTCCATGAGATGCTGGGATTCCCTTTTATTTTATTTGATGTGTGAATCGCCTCAGGATATACAACTCGCACGTAAACCTGTCGATATACAACATCCCTTTTCACGAACTCAGAATGGCAATAATACCTATACAATATATCAAATTCATATTTTATGACGAAAAGAAATGTGTAATACAGGAAGGAGAAATATTTTTAATAATTTTGTTAGAAAGTTATAAAAAAATTCAATAATCAATTTGTAGTTGAGCAATATTTACTTTCTCAAAAAGACATTTCTATGCAGCATATTCAGATTTTCATCGATATGTATCATTATAAACGAAATTAAGAAAAAGGTTCCCCACACATAAATTATAATTATTATTGCATCATTTTAGAATTTATAAAAGCAGAAACCTAACTGAATAGCGGATACAGAATAAGGACGTCTTTGATTACCCGATACAGAAATAAACTCATAACATATCTCCTGTGGCGCGATGTCTTAGTAGTCTTAAATTTATAACTTAAATATAATACGGGAATTATTCAATTGTAATTATTAATATTTATTATATATATTGAATAATTAATACACACTTAGGTATGTATATTTTTAATAATAGAGCTTTCTAACACGAGAATTTTGTTTTTTATCAAGTTTATATAGCTATGTGTTCTATATTATAATATAATCACGCATATAAATTCTATATTCTTAGTTTTACTTATAATTAGAAATCGTAAGAAATAAACGTACAAAAGATAACTAACAGTTGAAAATGGCGAAATTCAATGTAAAGCAAAGAAGTTTCTAATGAAAACTATTCTTCAAAATAAACATTTAGATCCACATTTTCGTAAAAATAAATTGCTTTCACGAAAACAAAATATTTATACATGTGTTTTTATAACTTTTAAAAGATGATTTAGGAAAACATCAATAGAAAAAGTAGAAAGAATAAATTTAAGTAACAGCTTTGGGCTATTAAAATTATAGTAGAAAATTCAACCGTCTAAAATCATTTGTAAGGAATTTCAATTAATTTGTTCACCTATCAAAGGGGATATTTGATGAAAATTTATTGCAAATATTTCTTCTAGTTGTATCATGTCTTAAAGATTAATTAAGGTTCTTAATTGGGGGAGTTTCGATAAAACAATTTGGATTCGTTAACTCTTTAGAATTTGCGAGAATTGCAAAATGAATGAGCTTATCATGTGGCCACAGTTCAGTATTGCGAAGAACAAGTTTGGACCAACATTAAAGTTTTTAGAACTGGACTAGCGCCAGTAAATATAAAAATTAGGAACTAAATTACATTTTTTTCTAATCTAACATAAAAAATTATGTCAATGTCCCCCCCCCCCCCAGAAAGAGAGATTATGTTTAGAAAGTTCAAACATACTTGGATGTTGTTGTTCAATACGTATTACCTTTCAGTTGATTTCTTTTTTTCATAAATAAGCACTGAATATTAAATCACCTCTTTTAAGCACTAAAGAGTACTATAATTTAAAGTTACGTGTATCCATAAAATTAAAATTATGTTTCTATAATTTGCATAAAAAATAAAAATAAATTTAAAAAAAAGTGTTTAAGTATAATTCT
>CM057813.1:35987674-36047674 GCA_030067965.1 Latrodectus elegans
ATAAAATAAACATAACGGAGTAAATTTTTTTATATTGTTTGCGGATAATTATTTAATACAATGATTAATAACAATTTAATACAATTATTTAATACAATGATAATTATTTAACACAATGATAATTATTTAATACAATGATTAAATTTTTGTTGAATTTTAAATTAAAATGAAATCAAAATGATTTTTCATCAATTACTAACAGTGATTTTCGTGAAAAATTTCAAAATATTTTAAAAACATGATGGTATGTATGCGTCAGTGAAAAAGAGCATATTATTTACTAAAAAATTTATTTTGAACTAAATATCTTCCCTAATAACTGGTAAATTAAAGTTCTGCTTTTTATATTTTTGTAGAAAAATTATTTATTTTTCATGAAGAAAATTATTAAAATTTTTGTCAATTTTACACTTTTATTAATAGCATTTTATTTTTTTATAATTTTCCTCAGAATTTTTTTCCACTTATAAATAATTATTAAAAAGTTTTTTTGACATAGACATTACGAATAAAAAAATTTAGATTATTCGAGAATTATTAAAAGAATAAATAAATAGACTCGATTAAATTCTGTTAAAAATAATTTTCGAATTCAATAATTATCCTAAAATTTCCTTTCAAGTAACTCTTAGGAATATTCGAATTAAAATTCTAAAATCAACGTATGATATTAAAGTGATTAAAAATATTTTCAGCGGGATGGCAGATTATGCAGTAACTGGAACTGTAATGATTTTGATATCTGTGCTGCCATCTGTTGCATCAATATGAATTAAGGATAAAAAGCATTTATAAACGAAAGATATTTTTTTTATTTTACTCAATTAAAATTTATCCCAATATATATATATATATATATATATATATATATATAACTTGCTTTAAATTACATTTCAAATTTTTAAAGCACTTTTAAGAGAACAAAAATAATTTTTTTTTTTAAAAAGTTTTTAAAAATGAAATTTTTTATATAGGATTAGAAGTTTAAAAATAAATGTCACTTTTTTAAACATTTTTATTTAGAAGTGATAAATTTCGAAATAAAATTAATTTTTTGAGCTATTATTTAACAGAATGGAATTAGTGAGTTAAAATGTCTATCTTGTCTTCATCGAAAATGCAGAAAACGCATCAGTGATCTTTTCTGCAAGTAATTTTTTTTACACAGGAAAGATGAGAATTAACTTTGGAAGAAGGTTTGATTTTAATATTTGAACCTTTTATAGTTCTAATAAACTGAAATAAGAATTCTTCAAATAAATAAGTTAACGTTAGAAAAATATTGTTTCAATTTTAAGCTACACATTTTAATTTCTGTTAAAGTTTCCTTGATTTTTATTCAAACTTTAATTGATTTTTCTTTAACATGCTTTGACAAAAAATAATAATTTTCTCTAATAACTGATTGAAAAATACCTTGAAATATATTGTAAGTATTTTTCAATGAATCACAAACTCCACTGATTACTCAAACATTAGTCAATCTTAATGAATTCTTGTACTGAAAAACAAACTTCTGAGAAGTAAAAGATTCTTAAGATATTTGCAAAAATCACTTCCTGATGTATAAAAAATAAACTTCACTTTTTTTTTTTTTTTTTTTTTTTTTTGTTGCAACATTATTGGACACATATTAGTAAATATTAATTAAGAGTTCGAATTTGTAATATCATCAATAAAATGTAAGACCACAAAAACAGGTATCTAGAAAAGATTATTTTTGTTTCAACCAAAGGCAAAGTATTAATTAAATATTCAATTAAAAATTCATGCTAAGAAAAAATCTTGAAAATATTATTTTAATTTATTGAAAATAAATTTTTGAATTAATTTGAGCGTTTCTTCTGAGCCAACTCCTTGTTTTTATTTACAATTTATTTTATTAAAATTTGAAGATGTAAATATATTACCTTCTTATTTTACTGAAAAAATTTGTTAGCAATAAATATGCAAATAAACTGACTGCATAAAAATAATTTCGTACGCAAATGGGTAATACAGGGAAAAAATAAAAAATAATAAAATCATTTTCATGATTTCCCCCCCCCCCAAAACCTATTGAAATTTTCCAAACCTTTGTATTATTTGGGCTTTATTAATATTCGAGATTAATATATTTGTATTAATATAATATTGAACTCTTATCGTATATTAATATAAATATTAAAAAAAAATCTTGTGCACTTAAATATTTCGAAAATTTATGCTTTCTCTTAGCTTCTACGATTTTTTTCATCATAATAACTATTACCTTTCAGCTTAGTGATTATTTTTTTTCTACTAAATAATATTAAATAAGAATAAAGGAATTGAATTCAGCTTAATGAGCATTAACAATATTCATAATTTTTCCCACTATTTCTTACATAAATATGATTTGTGCACATTTCAAATATACTACGTTCTTTTATTCCAATAAATAATAAATTGGATATGATACATTAATAGTCACTTGAAAAATTTCTTTTCAACAGGAAAACAATAAAACAAATATGAGCTTTCCAAAATATTAAAAATTTATTTTTGATCTACTTTGTTTAATTATTACTTTAAGATTTTAATACTTTTTCTATATGAGAGAAGTAATTAGAATTTACTTTCTTAATAGAAATATAAGCCTTACAATTTTTAAGAATCTAAAGAATGTTTGATATTTCTTATTTCTGACATAAAGTAAAGATAGCATATTTATTCGAAATCAACTGTAAAAAGAAAGTGAATTTTAAAAATCTTTTCTTATAAATGATATTTTAAAATATTATTTATGATGCTTGAATATTTTTCCCGTTTTGTTCCCTTTTAATAAGTAAAACTTGTGATAAAACGTTAAAAAAAAAGCATTTTTAAACATCTCATACTACTTTAAGATCCTTAATTCTGTAGTTGTTTACTTGAAGTAAATTCAATTGTTAGTTGAATATTTATAAGAAAATGTACTTAAAAAGCTCTATTGAAGTAATAACTATCAGTTTGATTACAAATTTTTTATAAATTATTAAATTTAAGTTCAGACAAATTCAAATTATCATTTCTTAACGAATTTATCTTTTAACAAACTTAAATTATGACTTTGTTTTTTTTAACATATGTATGTTTCTGCTTAGTAATATACGAGATGTAATTGAAAATGTATTATGTTTAATAAATTTATATGATATATAAGAATTTAATAAAAAGATAAAGCCTAATAGAATGAATAATTAAAATAACTCTCTCTCTTTGAATCAAATTTTATTTATAAATTATATTTCTTTCAAAATATACTAAATTTATATCCAACAATTTTCCCCTAAACGTTTTTAGAACTCGGTATTCATATCCAGATTTATTTGAAAATACAATAGCAATTTTATAAATATGCGTACCATTATGAGATAAATAATATGTTCTAAGAAAAAATGAATACTTACAAAATTCAGATATAGTGATTTTCTAATGCTACTGACTTGTGTTGATTTGTTACTCATCAAATACAGTTAGATATATTGTGGATATTAATAAAAAAATGTTAAAAATTATATATCTTTTTCTTATAACATACTATTGCGTAGCATTTAAATTGCATGAAATGAAATTGAAAGAATATATTAAAATAATATTTAGTCTTATCTTTTTTATTATTTATTTGATAGCACACTAAGACATGCTAAAATATTTTTGTTTTCCTACGTCAGGGAGTTGGCCGCATCGGCAGGATGATACATTTAAAACCGTTTCTTTTAACTTAAACCATCACTTCAAATAAATAAAAGCTACGAAAATGGGTATATTTTTTGACAAAATTCTACAATATTTAATGAATATAATAATAAATGGGATACATTAGAAATGATAAACTGAAGTAAACAACTTATTCATGTTTAATAAAAATATAAAAGCGTGTGTGTTGGAGTAATACGAGTAGATTTTAATGATATTTATCAGTTGTGTGATACTTAAAAAGCATATTAAATGGATAAGTTATATGAAATAACTTTTAATGATATATTATAAAAATGTTTTAAATGAGTTGATAACAATTGGTTTTCAACTACTGGAAAAGGTGATTAATACAATATTATAAATGAGAGCACCCATTACTTGTTCTCTATACTATACACTTAAAACAGTAAGAAATTAATCCCTGTATTTTTCTTTTCTGCCAAAATTTTGTCCGGAGTTGAAATGAGAAGGAACTATTTGAAAGGGAGTGAAGATTATATCAAGATTTTGGTCTATGACTATTTTGATTGCAGCGTTCTAATTAATATAAAACATAATTGACGCTGATTTGAATTCCGTGTAAAGCTACATGTGAGGTAATCTAATCATTTCAAACGATGTAACATTCCTTACCAGAACTCTTTCTGCTTCAAGAACGCGAAAATGTGATTCTTTTTTTCCCTTTTAAATTGTCAGTTTTGTTAAAGTTGTGGTAGATAAGAAAAAAATAACTACGGAATTGCATAACGCTTTCTTTCCATACTTCATAGTTTAATTTAAACTAATAATTACCATATCTTTCCATTTCAGAAAAAGCATAGCTTTCGCCTATTGCATTATAGGTACCGATTTACACTTTGCACTATAAACCACGGCTAGGAAATATATTGGAATGCAGATTTAAATAATCCCGAATTCAAAATTTAATAATTTCGGAACTAGAGGAAATTTTCTAGCGTTCAATATCTCATTCGAGTTTATAGCTAGTTTATGCGTAGAATTGCATTTAATGGTGCAAATTATTATTTTGAGACACACGTTGGTTAATTCAAGTATTAAGTAATGCGACACTTTTATGAACTGAAAGGTAAAACTATATGCTTTCACACTTAGATTAAATTTTCATTCAAAAGACAATATTTTATTTTATTTTTAGAATATTTGTTTTTTGGAATGTTGTAAAAAGAATCAGTGTAAATTTTGCTTTTTTTCATTGCAATAGCTTAATGTGTGACATTCCTGTTCCATATTAGATTCGAACTTAAAGTATGCTTTTTAATGTGTACAAATTTATATGTTGAGCTATAGCACTTCATCTTTTTAAATTTAAATCGGATTTTTAATCAAAAGTTATTTTAATTTTTTGCAGTTTTATTTATTTTAGCATGCTTACTAAATAATATCCAATTTAGGATAATGTTTTCAAAGTAAAAATACTCACCAAAGAAGCAGGGTCCTCAAAATCTAGATACACTTTTTCCTTTGGTAAAATCTAAACTAAATAAATTTGTGGTATGCTAGATGTCAACTGTAAATTCATTACAACAGATATAAATTAATTAAAATAAAACGCAGCGAAGAGAGGAGGTACATCAAGTTAGCATATCATATATGAGAAGATACTAGCGTGAAAAATACTTTACATACACATCAGTTCAAGTGAACTGGCTAAGAGAAGAAAAAAGATAAAAAAATTATTTATATAAATCATTTCATAATTCATTGTAACATATCTTTGGCCTGCTATTAAAAAGATACTAAATAAGAAATTAGTTTAAACAAAGAAAAAAATCAGCTGCAAAATATATTTTTCAACAATAAATACATATTTTTACATAATATGAAACATGCATAGCATCTCTCGTTTCTTAAAATGATTATCAGATTATTTTTTGATTTCATTGCAATTGAATAGTCGTACGTTTTTATGGATATTCAAATGAATGTATTATAGAATTTCAATAAAAAAATAACTATGTTATAAAACGGAAAAAGTACAATGATTTGATAACAGCACATGAATAATTTATTACTTAATATTCTAAAGTAAATTATGTCTCCGGATCACAAAAGAAATTAGGTGATGGAAGTTAACTTGCTTTCAATGATTATATTCTTTATTTAATTTCAATTATTTACAAATATTTCTGTATAGTTTACATATCCAACATAATTTAATCTAACAATATTTTTAGATTCACAAACCACTCAAGGATTCACAAGAGTGATTTCTTTCATTTAAGTTTCTGTAAATTTTTGCTTATTGTAAGCACTTAATTTTTTAAAATGAACATTTTCTTTTGCCTCGCTTTTAACAAGTTTGAATATACCCCAATATTTCTTCATTTCATCAATAAAAGTAAAATAATTCAATAAACAATTTTTAGAATGATTACAAAAATGAAATGAATATATACATTTGTGTATATAGTTTAAAGTTAGATATGAAAATATTAAAAAAAATAACTTAATCATGAAAAAAGTTTTATTATTCAAAATTAAAATGTAATTTTAAAAAACAAGAGCAAGTCAAATTTGTACTAATGCGTATGTACATACGTATTCGTACAAATTTGACTTGCTCTTAATTTTTAACATTACATTTTAATTTTGAATAATAATTTTTTCATTTTTAATATCATATATCTTCATATCTAATTTTAAACTATATTTTCATTTCATTTTAGTATTCATCATAAAAATTGTTATACGTATGTATATAAGTATACTTATTACAATTTAGAGGGCAGAATCTTTCACCAGAGGTTCTAAAATAAATACCTAGTTCATTACAATATAATAAACTGATACTGTATTGAATTTGTAGCTCATTTACTTAAAACAATACGACGATCATGTATTGATTGTAAGCATTTTAGATTTTAATATTTGCTTCTACAATTATGTGGTTAACATTTCATAGAACTCAGTTTTATTGCTGTAAACAATGATCTTTAAGTCAAGAAAAACTATCGAGGAGCTTTTACCAGTAGATGATACACATTAAATGAGATCTGGAGATCGTTGTGGCTAGGAATGTTTTCTCTTTTAACTAAATGACTAGTAAAGATGGTCTAAAGTCATTCGTCAGAATAATAATGGTAATAAGTGATCATGTAATAGTGTAAACAAGTGATAACATTTAAGTAGTATCAACCTTCGATATAGAAACAAAATCATGTTAAAAATATGTGAAATATTTCCTGTATCATCTCTCTCACATAAAATAATAATTTTTCAAGATAATCCTTTATAAATCAGACATGAATTTTTTTTCTTATCCTGTATACTAATATTCCCTTTGAACTATATTTTTTCATTAATTAATCTAATAAGATATAGTTTACCAGCTCACCTTTAAATAGGAAAAAAGACAATATTTATGTTCTAGATTTAATTTTTTTTTTCTGATTTTTCACTACAATTAAAATGCTAATGTTTATCAATTTCACGTGTAAAAAATGTCTTTCAAATTTTAATTTCTCGAGAAATATATTTTTTTTAATAGAAATAAGTGAAATTATAAATATTTAGATAATATAGAAAGTATTATTTTTAAATTCTCTTATATTCATTGGTATAAAGGCACATTTGATTAAGTGAGAAACTCACTAATTAATTAGCTTAAATTGTTTTTGACAATAGAATCGATTAAACAAATTGATTTCATATCTTGAATATGTTTTTATACTTCATACTCATGAGAAAGATTATGATCCTTCTTAAAGAAACAAACATATTATTTCATATTTTCGGTCCTTCAAGAACATGAAAATTCAAAATTAGATAAAATATTTCAATAAAATCTTTAATCAGTTATGTTTACGGATGATAAATTCAAGCTTTCATCTTGAGGGATTATTAATTAAAACTAATTTAAAATTAATTTCATTATAAGTTATTGAAATTAGTGAAAAAATGTACTTTTTATATAATCGTAATTTCTTTGTATAAGCAAATCAGTAACTTTGTATTACTTAATAATTTCATTTTTTATGTAATTTCTTGTAATAATTAAAAATTCTTAAGGGAAATATATAGATATAAACTAAATTATTGATTGAATATTTGTTTCGTTCTTATTTACTGGATAATATCACCCAATTATTCATTTTCTGTTATTTGGAATTACTGGTCATTTTAATAAAAAAAAAATCAACATTAAAAACATTTAAGATCGATATTAATTATTTAATTGAATATCTTCATTATTTGGCATATTGTTCTGAACAATAAATTACTCTAAAATATAGTTTGCTTGATTTTTTTGATCAAGTTGGCTTATTTGTGAGATAAGCAAAAGTGTATATATTCTCGGTAGTAAATCTCCGATGAAACTAAATACTGCAATCTTAATACATAATTATAAAATGAAAAATTCAAAACTTAATAAAATAACATATAAATGAAATAAAACTTTTTTCTGATAAAAGTTTACATAAATTGAATATTCATACAAAATTCGTCCTAAATACAGAATACCTAAATCCTAAATACAGAGGATTTGTTTAGTTTCGAAAGCGAAAAGAATCCGTAAAAGTGTCTTTCCTGCTACATAAAGTCACGCGCAGAAAAGCTAACTTTTCAAAGAAAAAGATGCACTTTTAAAGAAATTATAAGACGAAAAGGAAAAGGAAATAATAAAGAGCAATTTCTAATGACATTGGGCGCTGATAGAAACTCTTCTTCGACATTATTTATCCAAAATAAAATTTTAAAGAAATTGTAAAAATATTCTATCAAATATAAATGAAAATAAGGGTGCCACATATAAATAATAGTGTGACTTAACTTTCATCATCAAATAATTTCCTTCTGTTTAGTTAGGTATAATGAAATTTAAAAGAAATTCAGTGATTTAACTCTTCCAAAAAATCTTTCCTCTAATGGGTTTAGTCTGGTAAAAGTCTCATGATAATTGGAAATTAACAAGTTGAATAATCGAGAGAGAGAAGAGAGAGGCGAGTGATTAATTTTGATTTTGAATACTACAAGATATTTCTAACTATAGCATCTTAGTGTAATCTAAATCGTGCTTATAAATGAATAGTTAAATCAGTAACATTTTTTTAACATTTAATGGACTGAAATATAGACATATACGTACATTTTCTTGAACATAATATTTACATATATATAGAATGGTCACGCTGAAAGTTTTGAGACACAGATTTTTTTTAATTAAATTTGCAAACATTGTTGGAGATTTTAATGCGGTTTAGTCTAGTGTAATGATGAAATCCTGTTTGCGATTTGTCTAAAGATTAAATATCTATAACCAATTATTTCTTAAAATTTATGTAAAAATGCAGCTACAATGATATAAATATATGAAAACGGTGCATAAGTTCTTTTTCAGATTGAAAAGTTATTAAACGTAACACGTAATTAGATCAAGAGAATAAGTTGAATTTTCAATCATTTAAATGTGTTTTCCTTCGAGAACTTCTGTTTACAGTATTGCAGAAAATGAGAAGATAATTTTTCCTGTTGGAGCATGAATCATCTGACATTATTGAATGTCAGCATAAATTACAGCAATTAGCTGTGATTCTCCTTTGTTATTCCAGTTTGATGGAATTCACCTTCCTATACTAACAAAAAAATAGCACATAATTTTAACATGTCAAGCTATCTTTACTCCGTTGGGCACTGGGTTCACCTTCACAGACTCCTAGTTTAATTTCTAAAATTTCTACAAGGTCAACAAATAGTAAGTAAGTTTTATTCTCAGTTGCATAATTTAGAAATAGTGTGAATCGACTATCAGCTTTAAATAATTTAAAGATTACTTAAATTAGAGTGAAATATTTCTTTTTGGAGCACAATTATACTTAGCGGTAATTCAATGGCAAACCAATTTTCTCATTTGCAATTCATCATAAATAACTTTATGTACGATGGCGATAATGATATCACGATTTTTCTGTATCATTGGTATATATAGAAACAACTACCGATTAAAAATTTACATTTGGCAGACACACCGGAATTATTTCAGCTGATAACAAACTTAAAAGTGTGTTCTTCACATTCAAAAAAATCGAGGCTTCAGTGAAATTTCATAAACCATAGGAATATAGAAAAACGAGATGATTCTTCAATCTCAAATGATAATCGAATAATTTTCTGGTATACATAGAATTCCCTTTAAATTAGTCATCGTATGGTTTTACATTAAGTCATTTTTTTGTTTAGTATAATTAATTCCACACACATTACTTTAATTAACTTTATATACATGTGAATTTTAAAATTAAATATTCTTTTTCTCTTTTTGTACAATTTTATCTCAATATTTAATGATATACATATCAAATGTTTCAATGAAATATATCTTAAAACTTAAGCATGACAGTGCAAATTGTGAAAATTAGAGTTGAATTCTGAAAGTTTGTAATAGCGTTCTTAGATTTTTTAAAAAATAACCAGAAAAATAATAATTATCTTTGTAAATCAATAATAACTAATTAATCTCTCTGCATCATATATATATGAGTTTATAGATACTGATTGCAGAAAAAGTACACGTAGTGATTGCATACCATTAATAGAAATACATAAATTTTTTTATAATAGTTCTCAAATTTTACCATAATTGAAGACGAAAATATGTAACACTCTTATTTATATTACATATTTAACTATATATAATATTATTTACATTACATATTTATAATTTATTACACACAAGATAGAATATTTATGTTTATTTAAATTTATATTTGACATTTTATATTAAGGCATCGTTATTTATAATGTAAAAAAAAAAACTATTAATTTAATTTAATTGGAATTTATAATGAATTGTTCTGCTTATGACAAAATAAATAAAATAATTTATGTAATTTTTTCAAATAAAACATTTAGATCAAAATAACTATTTACTAAATTTTCCTCAAATAAAATATTTTTCTTTTTTGTTCTTGCAAAATTAACAATAAAAATACATTATTTTTAAAAGTTTTAAAAAATTATTCCTGATTTTAATAAGAATACCATCAATAATCTTGCTACTGTTTAACATTAAATGAATCTGGGTGTAATCATTGTAAAAATTATGAAAACTGCTTTAATTATAGGCTTAAAATCTACTTTTATGCCCAAACTCTATAGCTATGAGAAAATTAGATAAATTTATTGTTATCATTATAGAGTTTGCACAATAAAAGTAGATTTTAAATCCAATTAGAAAAATATGAAAATTTATCTTAAAAGATCATACATTTTGCAGATCTGTTCAAATTAATAAGTAAAATAAACAGAACATGTACATTTTGTTATCCAATCGATATTTCTTCGTGGAAAGTTTTAACGATTTGACTGAATATCTTTGGTTTGACTGATCGAACACTGCCTAGTAATCTCTTAAGAGATGAAAGTAACTACAAAGTACTTTGTAAGGTAAAAATGAATTATTTAATTTTTTAAGACTCAGACACGACAAGGCTCAGAGCATTATTTATACATACTTTCTATTCAGTACAACAGATGTGCCATGTAAAATCAATCCGACATTATTTCTGATATTTTATCTATTCCGCAGAGAAATTATGAATTAATAAGATATTAATTATTTCTCCACGTTTGAAACCAATTCTGTGTGTTTTGCTATTGAATTTTGACAATGAGACACAGCAATCTGGTTAATAAGAATTTTTTTGAAGAGAAAAGATAGTGTGTTTGATTCTGACACTGCCTCACATAAGGTGACAGTTAACTATTTACGTCCTACTTTTTTTTTTTTTTTTTTTTTTTTTTTTTTTTAAATGAATTTTATTGGAAATTTATAGAAGAAGGTGAATTAGTTTTTTCGGTTTTATTTAACAGAAACATAAATTTAAAAAAATAGTAAACTGTAATTTAACATTCCTAGAATTGAAAAAAATAATCAAATCTAAATATGAAATTATTGCAAAACAATTAAGAAATTTTATTAATCTGTGCAAATTTAAAATAGAGAGTTAATAATATAATATATTATCTTTCAATAATATTCATAAGAGAAATTACTTGAAGCAATTCTACTTTAAATATGTGATTGTTTAAACATATGGGAAACAGCTTGACTATTTAAATTTTAATTTATTGCTTCTCAATTTTAATTTTGCCTGCAGATGCACATTATAATCTCTTATATCAATGATTTCTTTCACGCTAAAATAGCGAAAATAAAAATGACACATTTAAAATCTTTTGAGTCCTTTATTTCAGATATATATGATATATATCACTTGAAATGATGAAAGAAATTAAAAAGACAAATATTTGTAATTTCATTGGAAAATGTAGAGTTCAAAATTAGGAAATTTGAAAAGGAATTGAAAAGAAAATTCTTCAAATTTGATCAACGAAATCGTTTTTCGTGAAAGCTTTATTTTCTAACAAACAGAAAGAAAGCAATATGATCATGACAGATGATGATGAAGCGAAAAAGGTGATGACATTGATGCTTTAAAACAGAGCTGTTAACGTCGGATGGGGCTAGTTGCTCGAATACTCCGACGCGATACTCCAATTAAAGCATGTCCCTCCCCCTCCTCCTCTTCTCAACTTCCTTCGGCTGCGGTCAAGTTGAAAGAGATTCACTCACTCCCTTTTCGTCGAAGATGATTATGACGAGAAGTAACCCTCCTCCCCCTCTGCACTCTAAAGAACGCGCGTCTTTCACCGCTCATCCCCCCCTTCGAAGCGATCATCTTCATCACGAGAACGAGATCACCATCACCAGGAAGATCGATGGAGTTAAATCAGAATCAAAGAGACTAGCGGGGGTGGAGGGACACATAAGAGAAAGCACTGGAGGAACACTTCTTCCTTGTGTCTTCTTCCACCCCATCCGAATACGGGTGGTGGGGGGCATCGAAGGCGTGGGCGGAGGAGGTGTAGATAACTGCGGAGGTATTGTTCTGCGGTTCCCTTTGTGAGACGGAGACCTGTGTTAACAATTCTGTTGGGGTACAACAATGGGGGAATGGGCGTGAACGGCTCCATAGCTTGTGTCATAGAAAGCTGAATAAGATATGTACGCCCGCGAACAAAAGATTTCGAAAGGAGGGGGGCTTAGAGTGGTCGTCTGCCATTCAAAAAGGGGAGAATGCTAGATGACATGCACCCCCGACCCCCTCGGCACCCCAAGACACCTTTTATTCCAAAGGAGATCTCCCTCTGAATCCTTGTGTTTAAGACGCTTGCTTTTCATAGCTATTGCATTGACTAACAGAAAAGCATTATGAGGAAAGTGCGAGAGGGAGAGAGACACTATTTCTTCAGCAGAACATCTCAGATTAAAGTAAATGGATTTTTATTTCATTCCTTTTCTTTTTACCTCCGATTTTTTTCCCTTAAATTCTTCCCTTTTTTTCGCATTCATTCTTCTTCTTCTCTCTTTAGTATATTATTTTATTCTGAATAGGGATAGGAGTTGAAGAAAAAAATAAATAAATAAAATTACGGCTGCTTAGCAGTGCATTAGCAAAAGTGTTTCTTCTGCAGAGAAATCACGCGACAATAGAAGGGTGAGGGGGGAGGAAAAGAGTCCTTTATTTACTATTCAGTCTCTCGTAACCCCTCCCTTCTTTTGTATGGGAACACTTCTTTACTTGTTTTCTTTCTCGCAGTCCTCCCATTGTTAAGAAATATGATTCGATTCGAATAAAACAGTTACTTCGTACTTCTTTCTGGTGAGGGAGAACTTCTTCTAAAGGCCATTGTGGAGATTTGATTGAAAAGAAAAAGCCTCGTTTGTGTCTAAAAATCTTGCCAATATTGTTTTAGAGATTGACTTTTCCATTCAGGTATAGCCTGCTTTATTTACTTATGCAAAGTAAAAGAATACAACATTTTAAATGAACATTCTTTAAAAGGCTTATTAATCAAACAATAAACGAAACTTATTTAATTTTCAATGAATATTAACTCAATACTAAATACTGTAAAGTGTACCTTAAAACTGAGCTGTGTGAGTGTGTGTGAAGTAAGGGAAAACATAGGATAAATTATCTACATTCAAACAACAATATTGCTCTAGGAATGCTTACAATTTTAACTTCCACTGATTAAAAATCAGAAAAACATTTAAACTTTTTATATGAAAAATACTTTAGATGTCAATATACAAATATAAAGAAGGTTTTCAACAAATATAAAGAAGGTTTTCATATTATTTTAGCTTGATATTCTACAGCCTTTTCATGTATATAACGATTACGAAACACATAATATCCAACCCTAAAAGGGAGATGAACTCTTGAACAATTAAACTGGAAAATAAAGGGGTGATCATAGATTCAGCTAGTAGCTTAGTTCACGTCAAAATCAGACATTAGCATTCAATAATTTAAGTTATTGAAGCTTTGAAGTTATAAACATTTTCTGTAAAAACATCATATAATAAAATG
Organism: Latrodectus elegans; assembly: GCA_030067965.1. Classification (NCBI taxonomy): domain Eukaryota; kingdom Metazoa; phylum Arthropoda; class Arachnida; order Araneae; family Theridiidae; genus Latrodectus; species Latrodectus elegans. The sequence continues at coordinate 36,001,777 of CM057813.1, forward strand.
TCGGAATCCATAATAAAATACAAAAGAAAGAAACAGAGAAATTATTGAGGCTCTAGAACTTAACGTAAACAAATTGAGATATTTCATCACTTTTCCTGAGATCGTGTGCAAATAAATAAAACCAAAATATTTAAAGTATAATATGAAGACAAAGAAGACAAAGTAAGCCATTGAAGTAATATACACATTTTCAAATCTAAATATATTTATTGAATTTTTCCTAAAAATACAATATAATTGATGATAGGTTTAGGCACATATACAATGAATTCTTTTCATAAAAATTTATAAATCAAATATAAATTCAAAACGTCAAAAAAGATAAACATTTAATTGACGAATTTTAATTAAATGCTTTTCACCCTTAATTTTTTTCATAGTAGATAACAGCACTATGTATAAATAATTCACAAGAAATATTTGCATTGGTTTTGCTTTTCAATATTTTTACTGCAATATGATTTTTTGCTGTAACATGCAATATAAATTTTCCTTAAAAATTATCCACGCAAGGTATTTTAATTTTTTTCCATTTTTTTATTATTTATGGAAAGGAGTTCGGTAAACTAGAGAGCAAAATTCAATATCTTAAAATTGTACTTTTAAAATCACTTTATATTTTTAACAACTATTCTGAGAAATACTTTTCCCTTTGAAAATATTTTACGTATTAATTTTAATATAAGCAAAAATATTTCCAAAAAGGGAGTAAAAAGTGAATATCAAAAGAATAAAGTTTAAAACAATATTTAAAATAAATAAAATAAAAAAATAATAATAAACAATCAATATTGATCGACGAATAAGCAAGTAGGAGAAATCGGTGAATCTGTAAAAGTGCTTACCCTGCAATGATTTATGATTGGCAGTGAAGCTAAATAGAGCTTTATCACTCCTATACATCACTATCTTTATCCCTTTCGATTCGTCATTTCCGCAATGAGTGGAAAGTCCATTTGGATCCCCCACAAAAGAGCAAATGGGTGAATGTCCCCCACCATCTTTTGTGCGGCAATCACAGCTCTCTCAATAGGTGCGACAACACTCTTTTGTCTCAAGTCGCCAGAGCAATTTGAATATCTTTCTCTATTCACCGCATCCCTCTTTTGGATACGCGAACAGAGTCAGGGCACCTACAGGGTCAAACTCATGAGCAACTCTTGTTCACAACCGTCTTTCCCTTCGTTGCAATTTGAACATTAATCCGGGCTTTTGATTTATACGCCCTTTTACACATTTAGTTCTACTCTGAAGTCGAGGTTGGTAAATTGAGGAAAATTCCGTTTAAGAACATAAGAAAGAGTTTCCTCAGCTGGAAATTTCATAAGCCACAAGCCTTTTAGTCTGAATAACTTTGATTTGATTTTATTAAAAATAATTTTTTTTTAAATTTAAAAATTATTACAGCTCTTTTTATTTATTTCATAGTATTTCTCTCATGAATTAAGCAAATTTCATTTTTTTTCTCAATTCTCCAGAGAAAATTAGTTTTTAGTTTTCTATTTCAAATTACTAAGGCACACACACACTTTCTTCGTTAACATCCTCACTGAACTGAAACTGAGTCATAATTTATCAAATGACATTTACAAATATTTCTCTCTGATTCGGGGAATTTTCCGATCCTTGATTTCTTCCAATGCTTTATGAATTAATAATAAGAATAAAAAATAGGATTGCAATAAGGGCTAAAAATTGTTTGCAATAACTACGTAAACTTTATAAGTTTAATACATTTATGAAATAAACGATCAAGTTGGTAATTGTTTCAGTTCTTGGAGGAAAGGTTGTAAAACATATAAATGTTTTATGACATTTATAAATGCCTTTCCATTATAACATAAACATTCTTTCCATAAATATTCTTTCCATTTATAAATGCCATTACATTTCCAAATGATGATGATCTGATTACAAAAGTTTGCAAAACATTTTTGACATTAATAGGAATACTAATAAAATACCAATATAAAGTGTATATTAAGAGAGACAATGTAGTATTAATTAGTTATATCGATAACAGTATTTATAAAACATATTTCAAAAAACTCTATCATTAGACACCAATAAATTATATTATTATTATTAAAATTTTGCTTTACAGAAAATATTCAACAAAAAATTTGAAAATTTTTTATATGGCAGTTTATTTTCAAATTTTTTGTCAGATGTCAGCAAATTCAAATACCCGAAGATTCAAATATCTCATTATACTTGTTATGGAAAAACATAATTTAAATAAAATTAATTCCAAAAATTTATTACTAAAAACTTATTTCAAATATTATAAACACACACATTAAAGAGGAGTTTAAGTTACTCAATTTCATTACACATTCTAAATAAACTTTCATAAACCTAAGTATTAAGACAATTTTTAAGGAAGAAAAACTCTTGAAATTAGCAAGTAAAAAATTGTAATTATTTTCTGATTACCATAATAAAAGTTTTCTTCACTTTGGCATTTTCCAATTTTAAAAATTTTTTTTCTTTTAATTATATAAGTTTTTATAAATGCAAGATACTATCAATTAGGTAAGATAAATATTGAAATTTTATGGAAGGAAAATTTAAAATGATGAGAAACAAGAAAATAAAAACACAATATCGAACATTTATATTTGCTTAATATCTTTACAGTGTATTACTGTCATTTACAGCAAGCGTTTTTATATTGGAAACTCGCAAAAAATAATGTAAATTGAAATAAAAATTTAACACGCATTTATATTTACTAAGTGATAATAAGAAAATATATTTGATATAAAATAAAACATCAAAACAAATAATTGAATTCCTGATGTGTTTCAGTTAACTGATACAAACTAAATTAATATAAAATAAATCAATATAATTCAGAAATGAAAATAATTTGTTCATTATAATAAATAAATAGTTGCAATCTGACACAAAGTGAGAATAGAGATATTTTCTATTCAGTAAAAATAGATATTAATTCTATTTATCATTATATTTTTTATGTATTTTGAACCAGACATTAAGGTTTGATTATTAACTTGTTTACTTCACTAGATTTGTATTCGGTTGCCTATTTCCATCAAATGAAGCTGGTAATTAAAGCCAACTGTCTGATATAGTGATTCCCTAACAAAAATGATGACGTTGGCATTGGAACTCAACCTTATAACTTAAGTTTCCGCAACAGGTATGTAAATAGTGATTGAAAAATATACGAAACTTTAAATATTTATAGATTTTTATATTTTGACGATCTTTGGCAGTATCTGCTATCTAAACTACCACGCTCTTCTATGTAAACGATTGCTTTTTCCATCAAACTACCGAAATTTTATTGTTCATTTTGAAAATAGAGAATCAATTCTACTATGCATTCCGTCCTACCTTATATTGAATTGATCATATTGAGAAACTACCGAAATTGTATTGTTCATTTTGAAAATAGAGAATCAATTCTACTATGCATTCCGTCCTACCTTATATTGAATTGATCATATTGAGAAACTACCGAAATTTTATTGTTCATTTTGAAAATAGAGAATCAATTCTACTATGCATTCCGTCCTACCTTATATTGAATTGATCATATTGAGAAACTACCGAAATTGTATTGTTCATTTTGAAAATAGAGAATCAATTCTACTATGCATTCCGTCCTACCTTATATTGAATTGATCATATTGAGAAACTACCGAAATTGTATTGTTCATTTTGAAAATAGAGAATCAATTCTACTATGCATTCCGTCCTACCTTATATTGAATTGATCATATTGAGAAACTACCGAAATTGTATTGTTCATTTTGAAAATAGAGAATCAATTCTACTATGCATTCCGTCCTACCTTATATTGAATTGATCATATTGAGAAACTACCGAAATTTTATTGTTCATTTTGAAAATAGAGAATCAATTCTACTATGCATTCCGTCCTACCTTATACTGAATTGATCATATTGAGAAATACAAGGGAAATTTCTCGAATAAAAATTTTGTTTTGTTTATTAAAATTTTAATCCTATCGATGTCTAAAAACTGATGAGGAAACATATTAATTCCTATTAAAATAATCTGCTGAACAATGTAACATAGAAAAAATCTTTTCCATTATCAAATTCAAATTTACAACGAAATCTGCAAATTTCGGAAAACTTTTAAATAAACTATTCAAGCAGAACATGTTTGAAAAAAAAAACGCGATTATTCCTTTTACGAGCCATACTCACAAGCACTACATTGTCAATGATTTTTTATCTGCGTTCGAAGTTTCTAAGACACAACTTAGCATTTAGAGTGAAATTCACATTTTCGGAAAAATATGAGGAATTTACTTGGAATAACGTTACTGATAAAATTTTTATTTGTCCTAGAATTATATTGTTTTAAATTTATTTATTAATATTTTTTGTAATAAAATTTTACTAAGAAAAACTTTATATATTTTTACTGTTAATCACAGATTTTCCCATTTTACAATGTAAAAAAAATGTTTTTGATTGAAATCTAAACAGTGAATTCATGTGAATTTAGACTATTGAATTTAAAGCGTCTTGAATGCTACCGATTCTATGATTATTTACTGAAACATTTTGGGTAAACTACAGAGACAGAGGGCTTATAATTTATGGTATTCCATCCAAGAAGGTGTGAATTTTATTTTGAACGATAAGCTGTGGTTCAAAAATCCCAGATCATTTTAAAGATGGGTAAAAGATGACAATTACTCTCATTCAAGTACTAAAATTATTAAACGTTATGTTGTCACCATAAAAATATTCCTAAGTTTTTTAAAATAAAGTGCAGATTTTTCATATAAAAGATGCTCTCTTCCATTTCTTGTAAGATCTATCTTGCTACCTCTCTCTAATAAAGAAAAGAGGTACTTAATATAAAGAAAAATTGGTATTGTATAGTTTATAATTTGGAAATCGGTGAACAAATTCAAAAAAAAATTAAAAATATATTCTTCAAATTTTTTGCGAAAAATTAATACATATATTGATAACGCCAGAAGGATATTAATGAGTAAAGGCTTTTTATTCAATTCGACTAACTTTGATATATTCACAAGAATTTCGGCATGCATGTGGGTCCAAGATATTAATACACATATAAAAATATGGTTTCACTGCCTATTAATAGGTGTATTAATAAATACTTCTTTATTCTTACCGATTGAGGCAAAGTTTAGTGGTTGTGGCATCACTGTAGACGGCATTTGGTATTAACATTTATGACAAGTGGCTTGGTAATTTCAGTACTGTCGTTAATATTCTGCTTAAGAAAATGTCTACCAATTGGAATTTTTGACTCCTGCTAAGCGTAATACAATCCAGATGCTGACTTCGATCTGCGGTCATTTTGGCTAAAGTTGTTTTTATCTCAGACATTATAATCTGCTTCAGTATTTCTTAGTTTCTTTTAGTGATTTTCTCCTTGTGTCCACTTTTTTGCTGAGCTCAGCTTCTCTGGTTATTCTGTGTGTTCGCCATTAGCAGCTTAGGTCTTGTAATTTTAGATACGCTTAAAAGCTAGGATATTTCTGTTAGTCATTCCATCTAGTTAGGCTCCTACAAGTAAGACTTCTTGTAAATCTGTGAGTTTAGATGCTTTCGATGAAAACCTAAGATGTATATCCTTTTTTTAAAAATAATTTATATAACCATGCAATTCACATTAAGGGTATCTATAATTTGTTTTGGTGTTTATGAATTATTGTTAAATGCGATTTTTATTCACATCTGTTTCAGTTATTATAATAACCACCAATATAAAACGTAACAAGCATCTAAAATTTCATTAAATATTTTTAATCTAATCATGTAATATTTTTTCAAAACAGTAAGAGAGAGAAGCATGTCACGTAAACACAGAAACATTTAAAAATAAATCAATATTTCAATTATCAAAATTTCAATATTTCAGTAAATCGAAAAAGATTTACTAAAAACTCCAATAAACACTAATAAATTTACTCAAATACAAGGTAAAAAAGGGAAGTTCTTACCGTTTTAGAGTTGCCAAAGAATGAATGAAGAATAAGCTCGCAATTTAGTGAGTGACGTAGTTGAGACACCGATTAGTCGAGACTGTAAATATCAGTCGTCAGAAAAGTAGGTCGACAGCGTACATTCTTCAAATCGTAATTTATACAGCAGCGAAAGGAAATGGACATGTTGAAGGAGCTCGTTCGGTGTTATTTCCTTTACGACTTCAAAGTGGGCTTATCAGTTCCTGTATCAAGTCGCAGAGCATGTCGAATGTTTGGGGATGGCATGACAATGGTTTCACAAATTCAGGTCGAGATAATCGACTCTTTGTGATGAATCTCGCAGTGGACGACCTAAAGCTTTAGATGACGAAGCCCTGAATGTGACCATTGAGTTAAACTCTAGTTAAACGTGTGGTGAACTTGCCAGACAATTTTACCTTTCCAGTGAAAAAATTATACTTCATACACCACTTAGATAAAACGGACAGAAATTTCCTCACACGCTGTTCAAATTCCATAAGCAACAAGAAGGGACATACTGATAATCGTTGCTTTCTCGCCACCGCAGTGCATCTATATTCATTAGAACGCTAACCAGTGAGAAAAAGTAGGTCCTGTATGACACTCAAATCGTTCCAAACATTAAGTGTCACCCCAGGATACTGTCCCACATAGAGCAGGACCACCAATGGCTCACGCAAGATTATCATTTGTGTTTGACGATTGGTCAAATCGTCAACTGGCTCATCATGAGCTACTACCAACAAGCCAAAAGCTCACTGCGGACCTGTACTCGCAGAAATTGAAACATGTGCAACAAGCATTGCTACAGAAGGACCCTGCATTGATTAATTCTAAAGGTGTACTGTTGTAAGCGGATAAATCGAGGCAGCATGTAGCAAAGTTGTCCAGAAAAATCATACAGCGATTTGGTAGGGAGACTTCGTGACATCCATCTTATCCATCTGACCTTGCACAATCAGATTACCACTTCTTTCATAACCTGGACAAACATTCCCATGGAAAATACTTCACCAATGAAGCAGACTTGCGTCAAGCACTCACGAACTTCTTTGTGTCCAAAACCTCCGAGTTTTAACGGAATAGGATTGTATAAGTAGAGACATGTTGGCAGAAGATACTGGATGCCGATGCTGAATACTCTAAGAACTAATAGGCTATACTTTCTGTAGGTCGTCAAGAACTTTCTTGTTTACTTTGTAAATTAGACGAACTAAAAAATATCCCAAACTTGTAGTTAGTTATAATTATAAGTTCTTTGATCATCAAAATTATATTAGATTTACAGAACCTAATATCGAAATTCTGATAATTTTCAAGGAAAAAAGCGCTATTATTTTATATAATTTTCTTCTCTAGTAAAAAAAAATAAAACCAAAGTTAAGAAATTGCCATTTCTAATGCTAAGTATAAGTGGATATTTCCAAATCTTACGTGTTTAAATCTGAAAATACAAAGGTTTCCTTATTTCTTCCTTTAAATAAGTTTACAATAAACAGTATAAAAGCAATAGCTTGAAAAAGTATCAGCTAAACCTATTAAGCTCAAAGGAAAAAGATTTAAAATGAAAAGTAAAAAAAATCATATTTTGTATATAAAACAGTTATATAATATGGAATAAGTAAGTATAATTTGAATATTATTTAAACTATACGAAATATAATAGTTTTTAAATAACTTTTTTTTAATCATATTGTCCACTTTTCTTATTAGATAATGACTTTATCTAATAAAAATTTATCTAGAATTTTTCTGAGAGAGAGTGTCTTCTTGAATACTCACTATTTGCTTACACGGAATTACATCATTCATTCCATATATTGAGAAAAATTATTACGCTGAGCGACAAGCATTTTAAGATCTTATTAAGATAGATTTCAATATTTTTATTTTCTCATTAAGGTTTGAGTGCATGTAAGAGAAAATGACATTTTTTGAAAAATTTAAGTAAATGTTTACAATAAGGTACCCCTTAATTCTTCGTCAGCTTTTTTTATGCCACAATAGGCGTTAAGATGTGATTAACAAGATGGCCGCTATACAAAAGCTACATAAAGAGGGTTATTAGGGTAACTAGAAATTAAATTTTATCACCGAGATGTATTTCTAATTTTTCGCCAAACCAAAGAGTACCCGCTTTTACACCGCACCCAAAATTTAAATTCATATAGTTTACATAATTTTTTATTTTTCGCAAAACGTTTTCAACATAGTTGCATCTCACTACATTTTTATATAATCTACACAATTACAGATACTTCCTTAATTATTTCTTGCTTAAAATATTTTTCTATGGTACGTACTTTTCATTATATTTATATGTTGTTGTTTTTGTTAATAATGACACTTGAACAAGCCAAGCTTGCTATGCCTTAGCTATGCGAATTTAAGCCATTTGAGAACGTCTTTCGTTTATTCAGAGCATCATGAAGGTGAAAGTACGACTTTTGCTCTTCAAATCCTCCAATAGATGGCAGCACCAGAGGATCCACTATGTATTTATATAATCTATAGAAATGCTTTGAGATGTATATATTATAAATAAAGTATTTTACGAATAAAAATGACTTGCTTCGTAAAATGATTTAGTAAATTATACTAAATTTCAAAATTCCATATCACAAATAAAAATTTTAAACGAAAATTTTATGTATGATTTTTTATTATTCCATCAAGGGATCACAAGTGTCAATCATTTGTTTAAACACACAGTAGTTTGTATGATTTGCATTTAGTATCAAGCTAAGTAGTCTATAGAATAATTTTCTTATAATACATTGCTTTGTTATTTATATTTTTGTTATTAAAATCAGCTCTTGTATTGAATGATATTTTTATGTACACTGAAAGAATACAGAAGGATGGTATTAATATTATGCTGAACAAACATTATGCACAGACATCCTCTACTTCACTAAATAATGTAATGCTTATTTATCTTTTTTAAATAAAAGAGAATCATTTTAATTTGTTATTAGGGATAAGAAATTGAATGTATCTCAAAAGTCTACTCCAATCAATTGAATTGCTCAATCCATTTCAGTTCACACACAAGTGGCGAGTTTAGAATATGATATAAGGAATTTTTAATACTGTTTAGCAAACAAGATATACGTCATTATGTATTGTCTCCATTTCAATATCTCCTCACTTATGAAGACCAGTGCTTCCCATACTCTTTAATTAGATTCGTATTGTAAATTTACATAACAAAACTCTTTTGTCCCGATTCATTTCTACATTCAAATTTACAAAATTCTGCAAAAACACTGCATTGTGCTCAGCTCTTTGAATTTCATTTTCAAAGAATTGACGCATCTACAAATAATCTGATAACAATAAACACAAGCTAAAACACCTTAAGGAAAGTCTGAAAGAACTCTTTTTTTATTTATTTACAGCATTTTTATTTATTTATTATACGGCTCTTTTTTATAGCGATTCAAGTGTTCAGAATACTGTAAAGAAATTCATTAAGTTATTCATTTCAGCAACGAAATATAGACGTACAGCGGGATCACTAGATTTTTTTTCCTATCTGAATGCATGTGTTCTTATAAATATCTCTAGATTGAACTCTAATTGCTTATTTATAACAAATAAGAATGGAACTAATTCGCCCTTTCCCCTAAATATGAATGCTATGAAGAAAAAAAGAAATGTTTACAATGGGACTGATTAAATGCTTTCTATCAAGCTGACGGTTTGGGATTGTTTAGGGCATTTGCGATTCCTTTAATATGAAAAGAAAATTGAGGGTGGGAGAAAATAGTGTTAAAAGGGGGGCCTTAATTTATTCTTTTATTTTAATTCCTTAAATCTCGAAATGAGCGGGAATTTATTTTTTTTCCTTACTGTCGGAATATTATTGTCTTGTCCATATTTTTTTTCCTTTCTTCTCCCAACATGATCATGAAAAGAATGGTAATATGAAAAGCATAAAATTAAAACCCTGAAAAAATGTTAAAAGAGTTATGAAAGCACAAAAAGAAAGATGGAGATTTTTCTCTTCTTTTTATTGTCGTTCTCTTCTTTTTCATAGAGCGCTAAATTTTCAGTTATTTTTTTTTTCCTTCTTATTCTCTGTCCTTTGTCACCCTTTAACGCTTACAAAAGCCGGTCTGCCATTCAAAATGCCTAAAACAACAGGCTATGATTCTGCTTTTTTTTCCCCTTTATTCACACTCTTTTTCTTCCCTATTATTTTTGTTCCATAGAAAAGAACGGGTTGCTCCTTCAATAGGGATCCCGTTTTAATTAACACACTAATGCGCCAAAATACCTCTTTTTTTTCCTTTGCCCTTCTTTTCGATTTGCTAGAGTTTGAATGCAAATTGCGCATGATAATAGATCTCTGTTATTAATGAATTCGGGCTTAAATATTTCCGAGGAGGTAGAATGATAACTTATGTTTCATGTTTTGGCAACGGAAAAACCTTTCAGCTGGATAACAATGTTGATTTGGAGCAATTGAATACCCTGATGTTAATAAAGTAGCCAAGCAAAAATATTTTATGTTACAGTCAGGGTTAACTTTATATTGTTTGTTCAAAGACACATGCTATAATGAACTTTTCCCATTAGCATGTTTATAAGTTGCCACAGCAACTAATTCCACCCACGCTCTCAGAAATAAATTCCAGTACGCAGTTGTTATTGTAACACTAAGCCATTGATCAAATAGGTGCATTTTCAACTTTTTTAAGAAACCAACATTCTAAATGTATGAGAAAGCATGTAGACACATAAAAAACTATAGGTCTCAGTAACAAAAACCAACAGTTTTTTCTTCATGTTTTTTTTACAGAAGAACACGCGCGTAGTTACAAAATTTGACTCAATTCTTCAAAAAGGAAGTCATTATAGTCTAATATGCGACACAGTATTAAATTAAAAATATTTTAACTTTTTAACGCAATGAAACCCAAATAAAATGCATGATGAGCCATTAAATCGGACAACTGATTTTTAACATGTCTTCAGAAATATATATCCAGCATTATATATATATATATATATATATATATATATATATATATATATATATATATATATATATATATATATATATATATATCGTACTTTGTATTATCAAAACTGATATATCTCAATTGAATAATGTCAAATACATACATCCGGTGTTTATAAGATATATAGTTTTTAGTTTTTTTTAAAGACAGGTAGACAACTATAAAACTAAGCCTTCAAATTACATCAAATAGCATTAAATACAGCACTATACAAAACATTGAAAAAGCAGCGTATTATTCTTTAGAGTGAAATATTAAATATAAATTTTTAATATTATTTTTGCTCTGTTATGTTTTGAAAATTTAATTTCCATAACACAACAAACTTCTATGCCTAATTTCTATACGTTAAACTTTAAGAAATAAAATAATATTTCTAGCAAGACAAAGAAATTTATAAGAATCAAAAAGATGTTTGGAATAATGCTTATTTTAAAAATCTTTTACTAAATGCATAACAAATTTTAAATGTTTTTTGAATAATCACAAAAATGTGCCAAATTATTATGATTTAAATGGGATAAAAATATCAATTTTTCTCAGTCAAATAAATCATTAATTTATCTTGTAGATCACTTATCATTTGTTAAAGGATTTAAATAGTTTTATGTCTTATGAAATTAGGTCGAGTTATATGAAGATTTGGAAACATATTCAATATGTATAAGTAACCTTTTCACTTCTCGGGCTCTGTTCACTGTTCAGATAAGTGCTTGTGAATTTTTTATAAACTTTCTTTTTTACAAGGTAAACAAGAAAGAACTTGTCGTTTCTAATGACCCAAAAGAATATGACCTACACAAAATGTAGCCTATTGTTAGTCTTCGAAGTGATCTCCATCGGCATCTACCACCTTCAGTCAACGTGTTTTCAGTTATGCATTCCCTTTGCGGTAAAACTAAGGGGTTTTAAATTAAAAGAAGTCCGTGAATCTTTGGCGCAAGTCTGCTTTATTGGAGAAGGTTTTTCCACGAAGATGATTGTCCAGGAAATGGAAGAGGCGGTAATCATCAAGGTCAGGTGAGTAAGGAGGATGACGCAAAGTTTCCCAACCAAGTTGCTGTATGATATTTTTAGATATCTGCATGCGGTTCACGTTATTGGCCAAAAACAGTTCACTTCTGTCATTAATCAGTGCATACTTCTGTTGCATACATTTCAATTCACCCGAGTACAGGTCCGCACTGATCGTTTGACCAGCTGGTAGCAGTTAAGAGTTAAACAATTGGTGACTAATCCATCAGACACCAGTTTCATCACAGTGAGACAAATCTCCCGACCTGAATTTGTGAAACACCAATACCTTGCCATAAGCGCGTCTCTCTCTCAATAGACAGACACACTTTTATACAAATTATATACAGATATTCAAAATTATGATAAATGAAACAGCAAGATAAAAAATTCAAATACCTAAAAATTGTTTTCAGGATTGTGAAGTTAAACAATCTTCAGTCATAAAGATGTAAATATTGTATAAGTATTATATTGAAATATTGTTTTATTCGATTAATTTACATAAAATATGGATACTTAAAAAATGTACATCTCTTATTATTTAGAAACGTATTGATATTATAAAATCAAGGTAGACATAACTGAAACTTAAAAAATTTTATTTATACATCTTAGTTGACAGAAGTTTTAACAAATGTTGACTAATTCTTTATGTTTTCAGAGGGCATACATTCAGAGCACAAGGGAACCCTGGACTGTACCTTAAAGTTAAAAAGTTTGGTTTTTTGCTCATCACTAAACACATTGTAATTTTAACACACGATTAAGCGACGAGCTGGCAAAAGTTAAAGATTAACATGTCCCAAACCCATGAAGCTCCAGAAAACCAGTGAGGGTGAATGTGGTCGCCCTCTCAATCATTGTCCATGGCTTCACTTTGCTGATAATTAACGGGAAGAGGCGTGAAGCTATCGAGCCATTGGAGCACTTTCAAAAATAAAACAAAAAAATATTCTGTGATCATTGTCTACTTTTTATTCATAGCGTACATAATTCTAGAATTTTATTAAAAAAACGGAAAGATTTATTAATGACAAAAAGATTTTAAAAAAACTAGCCTGCAGATAACTCTTTGGATAATTTTAGCTTTTCAAGAAAAAACAAAAGATGTTCTAATGGAGTAATTTTAATTGTTTCAGAAAAAATGCTTGCTATTCCCGATGATGTTAGTAAACTTTTCAGGACCCATAGATATTAGTTTAGAGTATATTTCTAACAATATGTTTCTAACTTCCATATTTAGTTAAAATTATTTGCGAAGTCATCTTTTTTGATTTACGAAAATATTGAAATAACTCATAAAAACAATAAAACAGATAATAATGAGTAGCGTAATAATGATAATTGGTTAATTAAATTATTAATAAATTCAATTACAAGTGCTTTTTATCCATAAGTTACTGACTACATAAGAAATTTTTAATTACTGTATAATGATAGTTGTATTTATGAGAATATGTGGCAGATAATTTAAGCTCCAAAATTATTATTTTTAAACATTGTTTAAAATATATAATGATTTTTCCTTAATAAAGTACATACAGAATTATCACACACATCTTGAAGAATAATATGCAAATTACAAAAAACCACCAGATGGTGCCGATAGTATGTCACAATGACCAGTGTGTAAGAGAGGGGTATATAAGGAATAATTGCAAAGAAGTAAAATTGTTCACAAGCGCTATAAAAGCCTTTCAGGGAAATAACCGCATAGTTTTGGCACAAAGGAAGAATTTGGATGATGTTTTACGTGGTGGAATTATCGGCCATCTGGAATGTGGAACTACCCAGCTGGAAGTATGCGAGGAACTTGGAATCATCCAGAGTGTCATCTCCAAGCTTTGGCAACGGTTCCAAGATGATGGTAATGTGAGTAGACGTTACAGCACAGGTCGCCTCCGAGTTACAACGCCGAATGAAAACCGGTATTTGGCAGTTAATGCCAAAAGAAACAGACGGAGTACAGTATCAGACACTTGTCTCGTTAGCTCTCTTCAGCTACCGGCATGGCATTTTCAAGGCAGACCGTGTACAGACGCTTAGGGCACATTGGTTTATAAGATCGTAGTCCTGTCATATATGTTCCACTTATCGCATCACACTGTCACCTGTGGTTAGCCTGGTATAGAGAGCAAGCTTGTGGACACCGCAATAGTGGTCTTGTGTGATGCTTTCCGACGAGTCCAGTTTTAGCGTTAGGTCTGATTCTCACCGGACATTCATATGAAGAAGGTCAGATACCCTTTACTACCAAGAGAACACAATTGAATGACTACGTTACGGGGGTGTATGATTGCTCGTTTGGGGAGAATTATTCTGGGTTTCAGAACCAACCTGCATGTTCAGAATGTAACCATAACAGATTACATTTATCGGGATATCATTCTGGAACAACATGTACGTTTGTTTCGGGGCACTATGAGTGCAGAATTTCTGTTTATGGATGGCAACGCCCGTCCTCACTGTACAAACATAGTAGACGAATGCCTTCAATCGGAGGATATCACCCGTATAGACTGGCCAGCATACTCACCGAACTTTTTTAAAATTTGTTCCAGAGAAAAGTCGCAATTTTTATTAATGATGTCACACATATAGCATCTTTTTTGCTCTTTACTTTTTGTTTAAAAAATGGACTTTATAAATAAGTCACATTTATATTGCTTATGTCTCTTTCCTTGCCTGAACGTGCATTATTATCAATTTATGGACACGAATGTATTATATATATATATATATAATAATAGATAGATAAGAATTTTATTTTCCATTTTAAATTTAAAGGTATAGCTCCTTTTTCAATTTAACTTTGTTTTAATAATGAATATTAAATTCATACACTTACGGACATTAAAAATGCAACATCAGGAAGGAGTGGCCAGAAAATTATGCAAATTTCAGGGTAGATGTAACTTAATGAGTTCTGCAAATGATGTGAAATGCGCAGTTCTCCAGCTCCCATAGGATAAGATGTAGGACGAGGAACCAGCAGAGTGGGCAATATTTGGGCTGTTATTGCCGCTTGAAAAATAATCATTGAATGTTTGTTCTTGTCGCAAAGGACGTTAGTAATTGCAAAGAATGTCAGTCCATCGTCGAACTGGTCAGTTCCAGCAGACAAACAATTTTATGAAGGGCATGGTGATCAGCTGACAGACACATAGACGCATCCACTGTACATCGGTTGTGGAGAAGATGGTTAGAACAAGAAACTGTGAAATATTTTCTGGGTACCGGTGCAGCTAGAGTGATTTGGCGTGGATCAACGCTTCCGATGGGAGGTGGTGTCGACCGCATAAAGCATGTCTACCGAAATTCCGCAACATGTGCAAAACACCCTTGATTTTCCCATATCGAGTAAAAAATTTGCCTTTCGATTAGTTTTAGCGGTCAGCACTCAAGACGTTCATTAGCAAGATTGCCAATGATCCCACATAAATAAATTCCAATGTCTGGAATGGTGCAGGATTAGAACAATGTAGATTATGGAGTGGAACAGGATCGTTTTTTCAGAGGAATTATGTTTATGTTTTACCGGTCACCACGTAAGAGTGTGGCGTCGACGTAGAAACAGGTCCCATCCTGCAGCAATTGTGGAATGCCCCACCACACGACAACATAGCATCTTAGTTTGGGGTGCCATTGCCTAGGATTCCAAGTCACCCCTAACTCATATTCACGGCCCTATATTAACTCAACGATACGTAAATAATGTGTTGCAGCCGGGCGACTTTTCCCTACCTTCAAGAGGTGCCTGTTATCAGCAGGATAACTCCAAACCGCATATTGCTCGCATCAACGAACATGTCAGGCAAGGTGTACACCTGCTTTCCTAGCCACCGTGCAAGCCAGATCTCTCACCAATCGAACACGGTTGGGATTTGATTGGACGCCATTTGCAAACTCTGCCTCCTTCAGAATACACATTTTGGCAAATGGTTGACAGGGAATGGAAAGCCATTCCTTAGGACGCCATCCGTACTTTTATTGACTCCATGCGTCTACGTGTGGCTTCGTGTATCGCCGCTTACGGTGTTCCTACAATCTACTGACCCGACCCAACTCTCGCTTTGACCCTATCATTTCGAAATACACATTTCTTATAGTTCGCTGCTGTCTCCTTCTGTTTGCTGAGTTTAGTCACTTTCTGGCAACTCCTTTTTGGTGTTCCATTTTCAATGTTGAGCAGTATAATTGATGCGGTAAGATCTGTTAATAAGGTTCACAAAGAGTCTTTGGTAAAAATGTTGATGTTTCAACAATATATTTCAAACAAAAATAATTTCGCAAAAATGTAAGCATTAACTATCAATAAAGCCCAGAAAAAAAAACTGATTTTTTTTTCTTGCCTTCTAAATAAATTTCTCCTTTCATTCTGAATTCAAATATGATATCGCATACGATAAAAAATTTTATTCATAATTTAATCAGAAAGTGGTAACAATATGACTACAATTAAATTTTATACTGTCATATTTCCATAGAAATTTATAAGTTTACATGTCTTGTGAGACCTGTGTTCATTGAACTTATTCTCATAAAGAAATCTATATTATTCTTCATATTTTTAAAATTTAAATAATTAATATGTAAAAGATAATATTAATTTTTAAGATTTGATGTTCATTTGGCAAAAATTATAATATCAAATCTTTATCACTATTATTGTCCTCATATAATAATCTGTTTATTCTCTCCATCAAATATACTGCTTCAATTGACTCTGAGAAGTTCTCAAGAGCTTTCTGCATATAATAGGAACACTGATGCTTGAAATTCCTTATAGATTAAATAAAGGAATAGTTTCGAATATTTAATTAATAAAAAAAATTAAACATTTTTATTTTTACCAATCTTGCATTTAAAAATTTGCATGTTTATGAAAATTACTTTTTGTATTTATATTCTAATAATGTTTAAAAACTTCTTTTACTTTGTAATTTTAAAATTACTCTTTTTACCATTCTAATTTCTTCGTATTTTTTAAATTTTAGTTTTATTGATAAATATTTATAATGCAACATATTTAGAAGAGAAACTGTTATACATAAAATAAAGATGAAAAATCTCATTTACATTGAAAATATAAATAATGAATTCGTTAACCAATTTTTGAAAATTATCAATTTACTGGTAAATTTTGTTTAAAAAAGTGTTAATGAGAGATTTTTATTTCCTAACTTTTGTAGTATTATAATAGTACTAAAACAACAATAAGCAGTTTAAAAATTAATTTATTTTTCAGATATTTACATTCAAATAATGAAGCCCGGTGGCTTAGCGGTAGTGTGCTTCGCACTCCCAAGGCAAAGACCAGTGATTCGACTCTCGGGTTGGACAAGAATCGATAAACAGAGTACCAAGCATACCTGAAGACTAAACACATGGAGGTTTCGCGTTAAGCTAACCACCTAACCAGAACATATTATTTGCAACCCAGAGCCTTCGCTCAGGAAAACACTATAGGCCTTGGTTCACATTGGGCTGTCATGCGATAGATTTATTATTTTTTTTTTTAAATTCAAATTTTATTTCATATGCATCTGAAGACTATAATTATCAAATGAAATTTTACAGCGGCTCTAAAATCAAGAGTAAAATTTTGACACATTTGAAGACTTTTTTATCATTAGAAAAATGTAACTTACAATATATATAAAAAAAGAAATGTTTACTAATATAATTCCTTAAAATTAGCAGTTATGAAATTAGCGTGCGTGCGTGCGTGCGTGTGTGTGTGTGTGTGTGTATATATATATATATATATATATATATATATATATATATATATATATCATTTTAAATTTTCATCATTTACGAAAAATATGACATAAATATCAGAAAAAAATTAAGAATTCTGATTTTTTTTTTAAATACTTAAAAGTATTTTAAAGGAAACATATGAATTTAAAAAGTAAAAAGTACAATTTATAAATGTAAAGCAATACTTAATGAAGAATAATTATTTTTTGCAAAGAAATGTGTTAAGTTGCAAATAGTTTTATGTCTGAATTTTACACAACATTGCTGTTTATACAGTAGAATTGCAATTATCGGAATCAGTTGGGATCGGAGAATATTCGGATAATCAAAAATTCGACTTATGGGGTTTTTTCGAGCTAAAATTATCCATATTAATTAATTACTGTATGTTGAAAATGTGAAACATAAACTCCATATTTAAAAAAAAAAAAAAAAAAAAACTTTTAATTAATTAAATATAAAGGCAACACACTTTTGTATGTTAAAGTACTTACACACAAGTGCTGTACATTAATACTGTACGTATGTACAGTGCTGTTAATAAAAGTCATTAGTAGCCGAACATTTCCGTCTTAGTAAGCTGTTTCACAGCCTTCATTCGTTTTCGGGAAGAAAAGTCCCGGATTCGTTGACCAGCGGCAATTCTTATGTGGTCACACTTGGGCTGAAGCTCTATTGACTACAAAGTAGGTTCTAAACTGGAAAATGTGTCATTGCTAATGGTCCTGCGTCTGCTTCAACTTGAAAATTAAGGTATTAATCATCCTCGACACTTTCAATGGGTCATCATTTCCAATTTAAAATCTATCGTGTCTGTCTCCTAATCCATTCTCCTATATATCTTCATCATAAACTTCTGAACATCCAGGAATTTTCACAAAATAAGGTTTCTGAATTCCTCAAGTGAAACGTTATTCTCATCTTTTTTCCTTCTCTTACCTTTCCTTTTCTTGAACTTTTTTCTCATTTTTCATTTCTTTTTCAGATTAATTTATTTTTTAAAAGTGATTCGGATAGACGGAGTTCGAGTAATTGGAGCTCTACTAATATATATATTCTCAGTTAGGTGATCTGCCTAATGCGAAACCTTTAGTGTGCATGACCAAGCATGATTGGAATTCATTTTATCGACCCCCATGACAGACATGAATTGTACAATTTTTGGAAGAATTCATTCATATCTAGAAGACTATGAAGTGATTGCTCTCAATTTTAATTCCAAACATTGTTGAATAATAAGAGATGCACATCACGTTTCCATTTCCAGAGTGGATGTTATATTCCAGATTATTTTTCAGTATCAGGTGAGTATGGTCAGTAAAACACGTAAAAAAATTCTTTATAAGCTAAAATGTTGTAAGCAGTCAAAAAAGATATAAGGACAGTGTTGAATTCCCATGCTGAAATTTCTGAGACTCAAATTGAATCACAATAATCAGAACTAAAAGAAAGAATATTAGAATAATATGGCACTGCGATGTATTAATATATATATATATATATATAAATATATATATATATATATATATATATATATATATATATATATATATATACGCTTTTTATGTTTTAACCCTAATGTAGTTTTTATGTTTTAAAATAATATTTTATGATTATTTTAACAAATTAATTTAAAGTTATACTGAAAACTATGAATACCATCAATTTACACAACAGTAACAAAACGTTCCTCATTATTTTTTATTATTGTCTTTAATTTTATGAACTTTAATTAAAATCTCTAAAATTACACTCATTTTAATCTACAAATGATTAACTTTTATACCATATTAATTTAAGCATTTAAATAAATTATGGGAGAAATATTTTATTTAGAAGAATTAAAATACTTTTTTTTTTCAAATCTTTTTGTATCTTTATTAACTCTTTACACAATAGGCTTTTATTTTTTTCTGCTTGTTTATTTTCCATATTTTATTTAAAAAATATTTCCAGTTACTTAAATTTATTTCCTTTGTAGTTATTATTATCGTTCAAAACATTTTCTCTTAGTCTTATTGTTTTTAATTTCTTTCTTCTATATTTTGACTTTCAAAAACATTGTAAACAAATTTTTCTGTAATATTTTAAGAATTTGGATAACTATCTAAATATATTCGAAATACAATTCCACTTACCATGTAAGCTTGATGCGAGAAGATTAATTTTCACTAATTATTCTTCATTTTTATTACATCCCAGGTTTTTTAAATTTTTTCTTGTTTCTTTCTTTGTTTGAATTTATTAAAATTAATTATTTCCTTTCGACAATTCAATTTTTAAAATTTTTATTACTACACTTTGAAATTTATAAGATTTTTGTTAATTTTATATATGAAATTATTTGTAACATATATATATATATACAGCTTATCTTACCCTTAATATAATAACATTCATGAAATACAAACAGTACATTTACTGTTATTTCTATGGATTTATATATTATATTTTATGAAAAATAATAATATTTTATAAATTATATAAACATGAAAATATAATAATATATTTATAAAAATATAATATTTTTTATAAAATACATTATGTGTTTTTTTAAAAAATAGTATTATATTTTTATGAAATATATATTTAGCAGTATTAAAGATTAATTATTTAATAATATGACAAAATAAAACAATAAAATATTTTAATTACATTATGTAAATGTTTATAAATATGTAAACATATTTATTAGTATATATTATAAGAGAACTCATTTTTTTTATCCGTTAGCAATGCATTTAAATAAAACCATCAACAAATTCAACTCATAAGAAAAACGATTTTATTCAGTTAAGTATTAGGAAATGAATTGGTTCAAAAATCTGCTGCCTTTTTACCTCGCACACAGAATCGGCAGTGTTTGATCCACATTCTCCGACTGGTACGTAGAATGCATTTGTTCTAATGAAGACAGATCACCACACACGATTTGAACTGTGCAGAAAATAAAATCCATGCTGGGACAAAGGAGGAAGGCTTGTAAATGCCTCTCTTTCTCTCTTTATGGACTCTTCATAGACTAAACTTAGGCCTCATTGTGTATCTAGATTCTTCTTTTTCTGTATCTCTGCACATAAAAAGGCGTGGGTGGGAGAAGGGGCTTTATACATCTTAACACACAAAAGATCGCCTCGTCCACCTACATTGTATAACAGGTGCCGGTCTTTTCAGACTGTACGAATAAAACAGATAAGGAGCGAGAGAGCCGGTTATGTTGATGGAAGAAAAAATTATATTCTTTTTTTCTTCCTTTTGCTACAAGAGGAGCAAAATAAAAGTTGGTAAAGCCCCGGCAACAAAAGTTTCGGCCTTGCGGTGGCCCAAATTACATGCACAAGCTCCCTTTTGTGCTGGGGGCCCTTTAACGGACCGATTATTGGGGCGCTGGTCTTTTGAAGGCTCTCGGTCACAATGGGACTCGGCCAATAACTCAGGACTTGTATTCATCTTTCGCTCCTTTTGAAGGTTTTCTGGAGAAAAGGCGCTACCCCGGCGCGTGCCTTTCAGCGGGGGCGCCCTTTCTTGTCCGTATTCTCTACCCCCACAGGGGAGTAACCACAAATTGAAAAGCCAACCCATGTATTGATGTCAGAATCAGTATTCGTGGTAGTTGTAACTTTGAAAGTGCTTCCTGGTTCAAAAAATAAATTGAAGAAAAAAAAATTTTTTTATTATTATTTCAAAAAGCTTCCAACGGCTATTGTCTTTTTACCAATGTTAACTACATTATATCATTTTATACAAAATATACTGACAAAATGAATATTAGATAATCAAATTTCAATAGTTTTAATTTAGAATTAAATGTTTTTAAAAATATAGAATGAGTTTTGAAAATCAAAAGAAAGCAATAAAATTTTAAATAAGCTTGTTAATGCTAATTATTTCCAAAACAAAGAATACGACTTTTTTTATAAATGAAAATTTTTCAATCAAGTGTATTTTCTTAATAACTATTTAAATAGTACAAATTTTCAAATGCAAAAAAGTATGAGATATAGCAGAGGGTTCTTTAAATTACAATCGCCAAAAGCATGACAAAAATCGGATAAAAAACGCTCTTTGGTGAGACATAGAAGTAGAAGAAAATACAGTTTCATTTACAAAAAGCTACCTGATGTTAAAGCACAGACTATGGGGAAAAAATACGTCTAAGTGATTGCAAAGAAGTTTTTGTGGCCTATTGTTATGGTAGCACTCTTAGATGCATCAAGTCCCAGTTCGATTCCAGACACTGTTTTACAATGGAAGATTGATCTGGCGCTTCTGTTTTTTAGTAGTGCTTGTCGGGATGGGTGCTAAGGAGTTTTCCGGATTTTCTCCTTTGTGACACGTAAATATAGCTCACTGTGAAAAGTTCTTTTTGAAGAGAAATTATATTGATGTGGATGCTAAAATGCCTTAAAACGGCCTTTGGTCGCTTGGCTGTGCACAACGCAGTATCAAAAGTGTCTATAAAACTCAGCTATCACCAACAGAATCCATTAACTATGATTATAGTTAGAATATAAATGACTGAAATATAAATCGATAACCAGTTAATTCTAAAGTCATTTGATTTCTTTGCAAATTTACATCAAGTGAATGCATGATTATAAAATATAGTTAAACGGTGAGTAGTTTAAACTTACATGGTCAGATAAATACTAATATGAAAGAATGGTTTCATTCACATTGTTCTCCCCAAATCTACATTGAGAAAATGGGAGAATACAATGTAGTTTGGAAGGTGGATTTTGAATATAAGTTACTGGATATAGAGGCAATATTATAGCATAAAAATGGGAGGTTTTTTTAAATAAGAAGATTGAACCCGGATCTCTTGAAGCAGCTAAGTCATAGAAGAATCAGTATTATGTATACAAAAATAATTAAATTATTGGTAATAAATTAAGAAATCACAAGTAATGATCATTTCTTTTAGTATAATTCATACTAAGTCTAGATGGTGCTATATGTGAGATTCATTAATAGGACCATTACCATGCATACAATGTTCTTCATACTACCAACTGATGATAGAGTTACTATCAACCGTGTCTTCGGAAACAGAAGTATTTTTGAGTACAGCAATGGAGCAAAGAGAGAAATTCTTAAGGTTGAAGATTCATACACAAGTCAATAATTGTTTCAAATATCTTCATACCAAAAGAATTATGTAATTCATAAATCACCACCTACACACAAATGAAAATAGATTTTTCATAGCATTATTTTGCTGGCAACACTGATCTTTATATCAGTCAGGAAGCTTTAATAATGTCACTTAGTATAGATACTGTACAGGTTCTTTTCTGTTTTTCTGAAGTCTCGAGAGATATGAACTATTTCTTATTTGCAAGACCATTACGGTTTACATAGATTGGTACATTTTACAAAGGTAAAAAAGAAGGGGAAATTACCATAAGAATCTATGTAAGCGTAAATTAAATTTAAATAATTTTGAAAATTCTCTGAAGGGCATGGCGAACTATTACAAAATGCCGAAAGTAACTTTATTTAACCGATACTAAAATGACGTTGTCAATGAGTGTTTATTTCTTCAGATGAAATGGATTGTAAAGTGATAAAACTCAATGACAGTTTACTTTTTAATTAGCATAATCTATGCACATCAATCATAAATATTTACTTTTTTCTATTGGAGACTTTTTTATTTCTGCTAGATTAACAGAATTCGTCAACTAGGATTGAAACCTACTATTGATTAATTTATTTTTTTAATAATGATTACAGATAATTTTCAGATGGCATTACATATTGAAGATATTATGGTAAAATTTGCAACAATTTAAAACATTCGAATGGAACATTACTTTTAAATAACTAATCAAAGGACTGTTGTAAAGACTTTATACAGCCCGTGGACTTACTTATAGATATTAGGATATATTTGGAATTTTCATAGAAAATATCTCAAATAAATACACAAGTTCAAATTAGGAATCCAACAACCGTCTTTTGCATATTAGCCTAGCGCTGTAACTTCAAACTGTAAATAAAATAAAACAATGGTGAATAGTTAGCAGCTTCATGTGTCATTTACGTATTAAGCTTAATTAATAGCTTCATTACTCTTTAAGATTTGTTCACCAGTTAAACATCCTCGCCACATACACATATATTTCTTAAAGAAACATTTATAAAACTTTTTCTAAAAATATAATATAACCTGCTTTATACTGTAGTATTTAATTTATTTTAAGGAAAGAATATTATTTAAATCATAATATCTCACTTTGAAATTAAATGAACATCACAGTCTTCACGCCTAAAATACAGAAAATTATAATGATATTTGAAAAATCCATTAATTTTTGGTCATAGTATGTTTATGTTTCGTAAGAAATCGGAAATACATTGCATCATGCAAAAATACAGTTTGCTTCTGATAATAGAGGAAATTTTAACATAGAAAAGCTAGAATTGTAAGTAAGCCTAGCTTGTTTTAAATATTCAGAAAGAAAAAACCAGAGAAGATTCCCTAGAACATGAAATCTAGGATCATTTTTAATAATCTACAAGAATA
This sequence comes from Latrodectus elegans, assembly GCA_030067965.1. NCBI lineage: Eukaryota > Metazoa > Arthropoda > Arachnida > Araneae > Theridiidae > Latrodectus > Latrodectus elegans. The sequence continues at coordinate 36,026,114 of CM057813.1, forward strand.
TCTTTATGCAGTATATAATACAAGGTACCCTTTATAAAGAAAATTACTTTTAAAAATATCAGAACAAGTGTTTAAGAAACTACTATGTGCGATATTGTAAAACTACTCACTGAACTCTCCTTTGTTACAGATGACTTTCTTATGAAAGTTATTGCTGTTGAAGATTTAAAAAAAAAGCTAACCACGAAATTGCAAATAACTTGAAGATATATTGAATCGACTTTTTTTAGGAGGAATAGGAGTTAAAATGTTTAAACTTTGAATAGGAGTTAGTTAGAATAGGAGCTAGTATAAGAACTTTGAATAGGAGTTAGAAATGTCTTGAAACAAACAACATACAACAGATGTAAAATCCTGTTGATGAGTAAAAACGTGTACAGATGATTTCTTAACAAGATTGATTATTGTATGCACGTTTCAGGCTATTTGTTTAGTAATTATTTATGGTTACATTTTCATTATTTTACTGACTGAAAAATAATTCTTTTTTATTTATTTTTTAAGGTTCTACTATTAATTATAATCAGCTTTTTTTCTTATCTTTAATAAAAAAAAAAACTTCATCAAAAAAGTACCAAAGAAAAAGTACCCTATAAAGTAATCATTTTGTTAAACATCATTAATTTTTTTTTTTTTTTTTTTTTTTTTTTTTTGACGATCAATAAATCCTATAACTTTTCAAGCCATTTTTGTTGAAGGATTTTCAAGGTATCGTGCATATTATTCATGGTGTTAGTAAAATACCAAAAAAATAAAGAAAAAATTGGCAGCATTTATAAATTAAGTACTAAACTAAAAATATGGCAAATAATATATATGAAAGGAAAGTAGCCAAAGAAGATTTCTGTTTGCAAGTTTGTAAAATTTCAATCATGCATATGTATATAAACTCAAGAAAGGGATAACAATACATTACTTGGTCAATTCATGTGAGATTGATTTAACTTATTAATTTCCTTCACACTCTCACCATGAATCAAAAGAGAGACATTATTTAGTGATTTATTTTTATACTCATGATCAACAATGTTACTTTTTTGGCTCACATTGTTTGATCAAGTGTATTAAAATACCAAATCAGTTATTTAATGTCGTACTGATTGCAAAGCAACTAATTCCAATTTATCTTTACTAAAAAGATAATTTTACTTTCAATTAGCAACTGGATCACCATCTTCATGAATTTTAGATAACATTTTACGTCGTAAGAATGTAAAAAATATTTTAGGTATCGAACTTATCTGTACTATCTTCCAAATATAAGTGAATTCGATGGTTATTGCTGGTATGCTGGAATTAGAATGGATTCAAAAGTACCGTGATTCATAAATATTTATTCGAGGCTGACAAAACTCACTTTTTTATGGGATACTTAGTAAAAGTATAAGATTTTACTTCAAAATGCAGAAAAGATTTTATTTTGTCACATTTCCTAAACAACTGGAAACATGTATAGTTTGTGAAAAAATATTTTAAAAAAACATAAATGCTGCTTTTATGAACTGTTCGTATTTTTTAAATAGAAAATAATGAGATACTAGCAAAATTTATCTATTCACTATTTTCGTATTTAAGCTCAAATGTGATGGAGACATTCGAAAGTAATATGAATAAGACAAAAAACGGGGGAAAGAATAAAATCTCGCATTCCTTTACAAATTTTCAGTACAGTTTCATCCTCAATAACGGTGCGAGACCGACAAAGTCCTCGAGATTGCTGAATAGCTTTCCACTCGGATTGCTGGGAGGTACTTTTCCTATCCCATCGTTTAGTTGACCATTGTGTGTGGGCGATTCTTGCCTTCCTCCCACACCCTGAGCCCTATCCTCCCTAAAACGATAGAAGGCAAAGCGAAAGAGAGAGACTTCTTTCGACACCAAAGAAGAAGAGGCACCACCTATTGTCCCCCAATACAAAGGAAGGACCCAGGCATACACCAAAAGGAGTCGGGGGGTCGGCGAAGGAGGCGGAGTGGCTGGAAGTTTAAGACAGGTTTTACAAAAGGCGCCGGATGTTTTAATTCTTTTCTTTTCACCTGAGCCCCCTTTTGTTTTGCTGGGTGAGATGCAGAGAAGCTCCCCCACCACGTGACAATGTCCGACACCCCTTTCGACGATGAAAGGAAGGAAGGAAAAGAGAGAGAAAAGATAGAATAATAATGGTGATGATAATAATAAAGAACTTACGGGCGCGCGCGTGTTTCCAAAGCAGAAAAGAGAAGAAAAAAGTTTTTCCCAGGTATTGAAACAAGTGTGCGCGAACTCACAGAGCTTTTGCCTTCCGCGCTCTCTACAAAAGTGTGTGGCTAATAAATATTCATCCTCTTCTCTATGTCCCATATTATGGATATGGGAAAGAAAGAGGGTGGAGGCACGGGTCAGGTGGGGGGGGGGAGAAGAACTGACGTGTGGCAGGCCTTGAACAAAAATAAATTTTCGGCTTTTGTGTGTCCCACTAATAATAGCAAGCTTCCTTTTGTTTGGGTTTCAGGAGCAAAAGCTTTCAATCCACTGTAAAGCGTTTCGGAAAAGTATAAGAAAACCTGGTGCGTGAATAATCTGGCTCTTTGTAATCTGAACACATTGAATAAGAAAAAAATCAGTAAAAAAATCAACTCGAAGAACGGTAGATCTAAATTTCCTGATCTAGGTACCATCAAAGTGATTTAGGACTACCATCCAAAACAATTTGGGATAAATCGATTTAATGATCGCCCCCACATATTTTATAGATTTTATCTTCGTAGAGAGCTTGAAAATATTTTTTACAGTTTTAAGCGCACACATTGAAATATCCTGTAAATTATTTGGATGACTTTTACTGATACGTTAATCTGAAAATCATTCCAACGTAATTTTTTTTATTCTGATGATATTTAGTACAGTAAAACCTGCCTATAATATGTCTGCTTAAGACTTTATTCACTATATTGAAAGGAAAATACTTTTCAAACTTTATTATAAAAAAAATGTGTTTTAATATGAAATTCTATCCCTTATAGAACATGTTTTGATGATTTAAGAAAATATAATTTTTCATTTATTTCTTTAAGCATGGACAACCTATTATTTGATACAACTTAGTGGACATCTCAGCAGCTGATTACTGTCCTAAGGTATTTTTCATCTCAAAAATCAAAAAATGGCTAGACAAATTTCAATTTTTTTTTCAGAAATAGGGTTGCATGAAAGAAACTCAAGCACCCATCTTGAGAGATCATATCAAAAATCAAAAATGCGGCGGGCAGAGATGCGCACAATAAGTATAAAATAGCAATATACTTCTCCCATTGTTCAATAGTAGCTAGAATCGAAATCGAATCTAGTAGCTTCCACTACGAAGAGCGCAATATAACCCCTATATTACAGTGAGATTAAATAGCTTGCGCAAAACATAAGACAATTTAGTTAAGAAATTACATACATGGCTTTATAATAGTAGATTCAACTAACATTTATATAAAGACCGTTGTGCGTGTTTATTAAACATATATCTATTAAGCATATACGTCTTAACGCACCCCTCCATCGATGTGGTATGAATGTTAAAAGGTAGATTACTGGATCAAATATTGGCATCATCACGAGATACTGACTTAAAATCACGAGGTGATTAATTGTATTTAAGTACTTTATGAGAATTAACCCACTAACTCGGTATTATAACGGATGTTCATACAAGATTCAGTTTTTATATTTGTATATCATAAATGCAATAAGTCGACACAATCAGTCAGAAAAATTCAACACAGATTAACAAATAATTCGTTCATCTAAAAGCAATTTGTGCTTTCAGACTCTGAATCTTTACTTATGATAACATCATAAAATATTCCACTGGTAATAAGTATCACTTACGATAGTTTCTAACAAAAATATTATTAAATTTTGGCGTTTGTAATAAAAAGCAATAATTGAATAGTTTTATCTTTTTTATTTTTGGTTTAAACTAAATTTAAAAATGCTTGATTTTCAATTCTATTCAAAAAACTTTGAGTGGGAGAATTGCATCAATTTCAGGGGAAAAAATACAAATTTTCTATTGTAAAATTAATTTATCAATTCTTATCATATCCTTATTCATCTATTAAAAAGTTAATAAAGTGAATGAACAATAAAGTTAATAAAAACTGTTTCGAGCATAAATATAGAAAAAAATGAATACAAATATTATGAGATTTCCTTTTACAGTACTGAAACCGTTTAGAAAGTTATAAATTTATTTAATAATTAAACAAATGTTTCAAATACGATTTGAATTTTAATATACATAATGGGTTTGAATACGACAAATGATAAAGTTAAGAAATCCGTATCATAAATATGTATTTGTACTTATATATATATCTATATATATATATATATATATATATATATATATATATATATATATATATATATATATGTATGTATGTTAAAAATACACTACGGGCCAATAAAATTGCTACACCAGGAAGAAATACAGATAAGAAAATGATATTTATTAGACAAATATATTATACTAGAAATATAACAAGTGATTAAATTTTCAAAAAATTTGGTTGGATAGATCCTGAGAAATCAGTACCCAGAACAACCACCTCTGGCAGTAATAACAGCAGTTATACGCCTGGGCATTGAGTCAAACAGAGACTAGATTGCATGTACAGGTACAACACGATGCCACAGCTCATCAACCGTAGTGACTGGCGTTTGGTGACGAGCCAGTCACTCGGCAAACATTGACCAGACGTTTTCTATTGGTGAAAGATCTGGTGAACGTGCTGGCCAGGGCAACAGCCGAACATGTTCCGTATCAAGGAAAGTCCGTACAATACCGGCAACATGCGGTCGGGCATTATCCTGCTGAAATATAGGGTTTCACTGGGCTGTAATAAAGGGTAGAGCCATGGGTCGTTACACACCAGAAATGTAACGTGCACTGTTCAAAGCAGCGTCAATGCGAACAAGAGGTGACCAAGACGTGTATCCAATGGCACCCCATGGGATAGTATGACGATGACGAATGCACGCTGCCAGTGTGCGTTCACCACGATGCCGCCAAACACGGATGCGACCATCATCATGCTGTACACAGAACCTGGATTCATCTGAAAAGATGACGTCTCGCCATTCGTGCGCCCAGGTTCGTCGTTGATCACACCATTGAAGGCGCTCTTGTCTATAACGCAGCGTCAAGGGAAGCCGCAGCCATGGTCTCCGAGCTGAGAGTCCATGCTGCTACAAACGTCGTCGAACTGTTCGTGCAGACACTTGTTGTCTTCCAAACGACCCCGTTTCTTGACTCACGGCTCGTGACGTGGTTGCACGATCCATTACGGCCATGCGGATAATATGCGTGTCTTATCGGCTGGTAGTGATAGGTGGCCGTTGAGATCCCGCATGGCGTTCCGTATTACCGTCCTAAACCCATCGATTCCATATTCTGCTAACAGTCATTGGATCTCGACGAAGCGGGCAGCAATAATGCGATAAGATAAACCGCAATCCCGGTACGCTACAATTCGTCCTTTATCAAAGTCAGAAACGTGCTGGTACGCATTTCTCCTTCTTACACGAAGGCATCAAAACAACTTTTCACCAGGCAACAACGTTCAAATGCAATTTGTGTATGAGGAACAGGCTGAACAATTTCCTCATTAAAACACAATGTAGGTGTCGCTACTGTCGGCTGCTTTGTCTGAATGCGCTGAAAAGCTAATCATTTGCATATCACAGCACCTTCTTCCTTTCGTATAAATTTCACGTCTGTAGCATGTCGCCTTTTTGGTGTAGCAATTTTAATGGCCAGTAGTATATTTTAGCGAAATTAAAGTATCTCTTTCATTTGTTTCAATATTTGAAAAATAGAAATAGTTATTTTAAAATTTAGAATTAGATATTAGAAACAGTAATTTTAAAATTTAAAGTTATTATTCTCTATCTAAAAATATTTATTTCCTGTGTTATATCAGAAGTATTGGAAAATATGGTATAGTTAAACACGTAAGGGTAAATGGTAAGACTAAGTTAAACACAAAAAAACCTGAATTTCGCCTACAATTTTCCACATATTGGGATAAAATGAAGCTGTGATGAATCTTAGAAAAAATTGCTAATTTTGATCTTTTAGTTTACTTAATATTGACTTAGATAAGGAAATACTTATTCGCACAATTGACATATGAAATATGCCATTTAATTAAAAATTCTTGATGCGCTCGCTACCTTTTAAGTGAATATATATATAAACTTTTCAAAAGTACAGAGATTTAAATATTTTTTAATCTTAAATATTATAAGTCAGAATTTTGAAGGTCAACTAATTCTAATCGAAGATTTTCAGGAACTTCATTGGAATAAAATAAGATCACCATAAAATAATTGATAATATTCCATTTCTCCACTGCAAATCTCACCTTAATGACAATTTTGGTGACAACTCAAGGAAAATAGATTAAAAAAAATAATAACTGTTTGATGAACAAAAAGTAATTTTGAAAACATACTATTTTTTTCATTATTTAAATTTTGTCTAAAAGATGAAATGTAAAAAGTAATATAGAAAGTTTCAATACGTAATAAAATTTGTTGACTTCATTTACATTGGCGAAATGAAAATGTACCAAATAATTCAATACAACTTTATAACTGAATACCTATAAATCTCTCCTCAAATTAGCTAAAAGCAAATTTCTTTGCTCTGAATAAACTATTTGTTTAACTGGATGCTTTAAAACTGTTTATTGAATACGTTAATGTTTATTGATTTTTGTAGATTTACGGCAAAAAAACACTTCTTGATTAAGTTTTAAACACCAGTTTTGTGCGCTGTGATCCACGATCTTAAATGAACAAATGATTTGTATTCAGAGAAGAAAATATTTAACTGTCCAATAACAAAATAATATCAATTTTAGTAGATTATACTGATTTCATAGCTGTACAAATTGGTATACGATACAGTACATAGTTTGATATTTTTCGATGTCCTTTTCTATAGAACCTGCCATTAACATAGTAACTCTGTTCAAATAGTTTTATGGTACACCCATAAATTCATATATGTCTTCTTAAATTGTTGCAAATATACTGTATCAAAACAAAATCTGGTGACTTAAGATTATTTCATGCATCCTTGTGGCACTGATTGATGAGTATGGCCAGCATATTTTTAATTGCACTTAAGTGATTTGATTTACATAGTCTGATTCATATGAACTTCTGAGATACCTTTCAATATATACAATGTAATCGGCTGCTAAAAAGATCTTCTCCCAGATATGTACACTTCATCAAGCAAATTAATTTCTCAATAGACCATGAAAAATAAGATCGCTAATGCGTCCATCTCCTCACACGTGCGCAATCACCATCTCCAATGAAAAATAAATGAGATTTGTCTTTTAAAATTATATTCTACCTATTAAATGCAATTTAGAATTTTCACAAGATCGATAATAATCCACACGGTATTTCTTATCTTGAGAATTTAACTCCAATTACCGACATCAAGACTTGAGTTTCGAGTCACTAAATCATCACAATATGTGATATGACTTGATATTACTGTCTCAAGGCTAACTGTTTAATGACATGGGACAGAATATGCGAATGGTGACATTGTTTTCAAATTATTGGAACCTTTCGTGGATTTATAATTCAAGATGGTTCTAACACCCTGCAATGGCAGATTGTACTTTACCTGATCCAATGCTTGTTCCGAGCAATCTGCATCTCAGTGGTCTATCAGTGGTTATCCCAATGACTTTTTAGTGGCTTAACCCAGCGGCTGGCCAATAAAGGCTTCTTGTTTTAAATTCCATGTATAAAAAGTAATATTCCAAATTTTATAACTATGAATTCCAGTACCAACTCCTTTAAATACTTCTGAAAATGAATTAAATTACGTTTTACGTAATTATCAGTTGTTATTGGAGTAGAAATTCTAAATTTAAAGCATTTACATAATTTATCAAATCACAATAGAATGTCAAGAATTCTAGTCATGGCTCAATTTTATCAGAATAAATATTCTTATAACAGAGTGTATTTTAATAACTACTTTGTAAATGATGTGGTTTATTTAACAAGCAGATAAAAAAAATTTCATGTATTTAATAAGTCTTCATACCTATTTCCATATCTTAAATGAGATCTTAAAAGGAAATTACTTTTTGCGTAATTTTAGATTTAATTTTAGTTTAGATGAGATGTGGTCGTTCATCATAACCTACAGAAATAGCATCTTTTTGAGAGTATCTATATGGGTTAAAAAATTGTAACATCAAGCATTCCTCCACAGATATAATGAAAACTATTCCTAAAAAAATATAAACTTAAGCATTTAGATTAATGAAGAATTATTTTCGAAAACGCAGTATCATCTGAGTACACGTTATAAAGTGACAAGAAATTATTCAGGGATACAAGTAGGTAAATTCGGCAAATGATTTGCGGATACTCATTTACAGCGCCAAATGAAATTCATACTTATCTAATATTATTAAAATTGCATTTGTTTCCTGCCAAACTATCCATAACATGTTGTATGAGGCAGTACAGTTCTAACGGCAGTCAGCCATTGGATTTTCTTTAACCACTTGACACAAGGATCTCCACGTGGCTTGTATCAGATTTTATTTCCGCATAAATTTCATTTTTGGTTATAGAAAAATAATGATTGTAGAGATGTGATGACATTTCGTGAAATAATATTTGTCAGTCCATATCGTCGATCATCACACCGAGCTTCATGTTTTTGGGAAATCATGCTCGAACAACCGTTGTGTTCATTACTAGTAGTTTAACATCATATTGGCAGCCAGGCAGCCAACAATTTGTTATATCGATGGTTCAACCAATTATGCAGGTCACCTCCTTCAGATTTTTCAGAAAGGACAGTACTTGGTAGCACATCACACTCTGAACAGCCTCAATGGAATTGAAATCGTTGCCTTACTATGAGTCTCATTTGATCTGTTTCTGATAGAGCTTGTGCGTGCTACCATCATCACAGGTAGTGCATTAGTCACCACAAGTACAAATCGTAGAGAAATTGAGAGTTGAAATGGCCTTGGCATGACAAAAGTTATCTCAGGTTTGAAACAATGTAAAGTAATGACTTCATATTTATGCAAATCAATAATAGTTTTAATAAAATTACTTTCATCGTTTAGAAGAGAATATAGCTGCCCATGGTGACAATATTAGATATGGAATAAACAGTCTTCTCATATTTTTGTTTGTTTCTTTAACATTTGCATATATACCACATCTAAACCGATTCTGTTACATTCATGTCGTTATATGTTTTCATTTAAAATATTGCTATTTTAATTTTAAGAAATATGTCTTATGTTAGCTAATAGCGTCTAATATATTTTCCCTTTGAATTTTAATAATTTGATATGTGTGCATGTTTAATGCATAAATTGCTTTAGTTTCATTTAAGTGTACATATTTATTAATAATTAGATAGATACAAGGAAAGGTCTGATTTATTTTTTATAAAAGTATTCCATTTTTTAAATTTAATATGTCTCAAATCTATGCATTTCATTACGATCAAAGGATCTTTCTCTACAAATGTTACAATTATATATCTATATATATATATATTTAGTATAAATAAAATATAGTTGGAAATCTCTTTATAGCAAATATCTTTAAAATCCCTCTTTCAAAGAATTTTCAGCAAGTAAAATTTCAGAAATAAATACCCCCTTTTTTTATATAAATCCAGCCATTTATAATTATTTTATTTATATCAATATATGGAAGACATAGAAGTATTTCAAGCAAAATATTTTGATAAAGAAAAGTCATAATTATCTATATGCATTAACTGTTTATTAAATTATTAGGAATATTTGAATTACCAAAGAGGATGGCTTAAATATTTCTCTTCGAAACATTTTGAGGAAAAATATGATTTTCATCTACCTATCATAATGTTCGAAATGAAACTATCTTCTGTACATCATTATAACAAAATTAACCAATTTTACCGCAAATTTAACGCAAACTAAGAAAAATTCAAGAAAATAATCAGATACTTCTTTTAATATGTATTTATAGTTAAACCTTCACTATGAAAAACAACTGCTGCGTGTGTGTGGACACATCCGTTTTGACATGTGTATGTTTTTTTATTAATAATTCACTTTGAATAAACACTGAGATAGATATATCACTATTAAACTAATTAATTGCTTGCCATAGATAATAGAATTCTAATTTACAGAAAAAAATTTTAAAATATTCAACCTAAGCAAATTGACAGAATTAAAGGCCGTTATACATTAAAATATTTCTCACCAACATTCTAACAGAAAATTTGAAAACTATCGATTAATCTCAGTTGTGCGATTTAATTTTCTTTAAAGAAATTGTAGTCACAACATTCAATGACTCTTTATAAACCATTTTAGAAACGATTAAAAACAATTTCAATTTATATCGCAATTTCCGCCACTAATATAGATTACAGTATTCTTCTTACTGATGGCCGTTTCTGGAACTTTATTCTATGGAGAAAAAATCTATAACCATTTGCACACTATTGAAAAGTTAGATGACAGTTGATCTAAAAGATATCCTTTTTATCCCTTTACAATGTGAATTTAAATCTTACAAGTCTTGGATACGTGGATATGGATATATAAGTCAGTAACGTAACTTATTAAATAATATTGTCTTAATAATGGAAATAATAACCTTGAATCAGATCACAGTTGCATTTTGTCATGGACAATCCATTTCGTGAATGTCAATTGGTTAAAAAGCAATGTTAAAATGTTAAATTGTTTTCCATGTAAAATGTATGAATTTTTAGTACAAATCAAATATTTGCAAGACGCGTTTTTCTCATACAAGTATGACTACCGTTTAGAAATTGTAAATGTAGGAACGATATCTATCTACTCATCCACTAAACAATCACAAAATTCTTGATATTCTTGTGTGCTTTATAATCTTAAAAGTATATGAGAAGATTTCTAAAAAATTTAACTAATACTTTTTTGTCTCGTTTTCAGCTTTTCTACTAATGAAGTATTATCGTTACAAGTACATTATTTTGACTATATAGCAGTTTCCATCTTTCTTTTGATTTAAAAGGGTGGCCTATCCATTTTTATTCGATGTTTTCTTTTTCAGATTTTTCATTCAGATAACTGGATTTTCAGTCTTCGCAACGTTTGATGCATTTTTCATTCCAATTATTTAAAAGTATAATAAAATATTTAAGTTAAAAAAATTACAAGAAATCGCAAGCTTTATTTTGTATTAAAAATTTACAGGGTTTTTTTTTTTTTTTTTACACGTTGGATTTTTAAGAACTTTAGTTTATAAATCTGGTGATGAAAATTTTGCATTCGTGAAAATGTGATGAATTAAAACCATGTGAAGATAATTTTTTTCTCGTAAAATTTGAGAAAGGGAAACTAAACAAAAATTTCTTTTTAATTTTTTAGAAATTTTTTGCATTATTTCAATTAATTTCTTTCATCTCCCTCATGTTGGAGTCGTAATTTTCTTGGCACTTAAAGTTGGATTTCACTTCCAGTTTTTTTTCACTGGTGTGACATGAGGTATTTGTTGCTTACCAAACACGCCAAACATATTAGCAACGAAATTGATTGTTCATTGCTTTTCAGAATAATGTGTCGCAATTATTTTTAAGTAATCTTACTTTAATCAAAGTAAACTATAATTTTTACTCAACTAAATTATAAATTGGGCGTATTTAATGTTTTATTTCTTGCCTTTTCCATATCTTGCTTTTAGGGATCGCTAATGATGTAAATATCTTCAAAAACCCTTCTAAAAACCATATAAAGCTCTGAAGCAATTCCAAACCTGGAATAAGGGCCAAGGGACTTAAGATAACTTAATTTCCTTTTTTTATCATGAATATGTTTTAGAATTTTTTATGTCGCAAATTTAGTGTTTGCTAGTACAATTCCTTGTAAGTAAATCTAGGGATAAATTTTGCATATAGCTTACAAAAAGTTTAAATCTGTAAGTTCAGAGCAAATTAGGAATTGTAAAAATTTTACAAGTATTTTACAATATCATATTACAAAATACTGCAAAACTTGCCAAGTCTTAGTAGATATTGCAAAATATTGAAAAAAGTTAGCATCTGATAATAATATTAATAGAATTGAAGTCATGATCATTTTTTTTCCATTTTTAAAGTTTTTGTGTTTTGAACAAAAATTTATTATATATAATATTTTAAGTCCAATCTAGGTTATTTGTTGTTCTCTTCTCTATAATTGTTTTTTTAATGCTGTTTACATAATCGAAAGCAATAAAATCCTTGAGATCTTCTCTAAATATAAAACTGAGTAGTCTTCTCCTAATCACATTCTGTACTGTTTGGGACTTTCCAGTGAGGATATATACTGATCTCCCCTACTGGTCCTCAATTTCCTTAGGGTCAACGGTCTGATGGGACTTGTCTGCCTTCGTCAGACATTTCGAGGATATAAGTCACAACAACACAACATAATTATATTCTATACTTATATAGAATTCCATTTTTTTAATCACATAAAAATGTTATATTTCTATAAATAAATAAATATATATATATGCATATACATATATTTCCATTTTCAAATGAAAAATTAAAGTGAAACATTTAGTTTATTACTATACACACTTCCTTAAAACCGATGTATATCTGACATATGAATAATTATTTCTTGCTGTACCCTGGAATTCTTTGCTACACATGGCTTCGATTCCTCTCGCATTTAAATTTTTTTTATTTATAATAGTAAGTTTTATCATTTACACCACCCATATATGAATCAAAGTATGGATGAAGCCCTTGTGTCTATTAGAGTGCTAATACTGATATATCTATTTGAGTACTAATAGTGTATAGATTATAATTAAAAATGGTGAACACTTTCTTTAACATTAAAAAATTTTAGTTTACAATAATCTAAAAATTTTATAATATATAATATAATCTTCAATCTAATAAAATTTAGTAATGCTATTTTATATGAAAATAATTTTTTTTTTCTAAAAATATACTATTCGACAAAGCGAAAGAGGGACAAAAGCCGCCATGATCTCAGTTAGATCTCGTCATCATGATCTTAGATCAACTCATATTTTGTAATGACGCATTCGCGACTACCAACATAAATTTAGTAGAAATTCTGAAATATAAGAAAATATTTGTTTTTGAACTGTACCTCTTATTTTACTACAACTTACAGAATTGACATTTCACATATGTATGTCAATTAATAACTGGGACATATTGCCCGCAGAGTTTGGAGTCAACTGTATGCATTTTCACACTTTCAATTTGATTTTATATGAGCTAATCCAGATAGATTACATTAAAATGAAGCTAACTGCTGTCGGAAAATTAATTGAGAATTAAGATTAACTTCATCGCAATTAATCGTTTTTTACAACACGACTTTTCTGTTTTCACACAACTTTTATGAATAGTGTGCCTGATTAATTTAATTATTTTTATTTTGGAATGTTTCATGTTACTTTCACATTACGTACTAGAGTTGCAACACCAAACATGAAAATTTTCTATAAAGTTTGGATTTTATATCATATATATTTGGACAGTAAAAGGAAAAACTTCCAGCATTCTTCTTAATATTTGTATAAGCACATCCATCTAAAGAGGAGTAAATAGCAATAAATTGTGAAGAAAATGTGTGAAGACACAAGAAAAAAATAATTAACAATCTCTCGCATTGAAGTATCATTCAGTACTCGCCATGAGTTACAATTCAATGTTTTCTAAGGTCACAAGTTGCACAGTGACAGAATGGATGCCTGGGAATCGGAATCAAAATAGCTAGCCAGAATATTTTGTAAATTCGCAGGGTACGATCAATATCCTGTTCAGAATAAGCAAGATATCATTTTGTTCTGTTTGGAGCAGACGTAATCCCATTAAATATGGATGTAATTCATTTTCCTACATTTGACACCAAGAAATGGCAGCCTAACAACCGACAGCTATTGTTAAACTCCTTTTAAGCATCTATTGCTTGTTTGACTTCATAGGACTATTCATAGACAGAGCATTTTATTTATATATTCAAAAGAAGAAAATTTAAAAAATCTTCAACCATTCATCAGTGGCTTAGCGAAAGGGCTGCATTATAATACGGATAGTAATCGAAGAAGCACGCCAAGTTGTTAAAAAAAATTTTCCAACAAATAATTTTTATTTCATTTTGTTTGAAATTTCAGCTTTATTCAGGGAAATATTCTTTAAATCAATAATTATTATGTTATGTCCAGGATAAATAACGGAATCTTGTAAATAATTGAACGTGAAAGAGAAGGAAAGGGATGTTGATGAAAGATGAGAGGGAGAAGGGTGAAAGAAGAGTTCGAGGACCTTTTCATAAACGAAAATCTTACTCTCATATTACCTTATTAATAATAATTTCATAAAAGTTCGTTCCTTTTAAAGAATTGTGGTCTTTTAATCATAAATATAATTATGTTTGCTATAATATTTAATAGAATCAACAATCTTAGAACCTGACATACGTATCACTTGGAAATAAAGCCACATAAGTGATAGCAACCGGTTTGATAGTTGTGACAGAATAAACAGATAAAAAGTTTCATAAAAATAAACTGGAAAATCTGTTTCGCATGAAAAAGAACAAATTTAAATAAGATGAAAGAAGCATTGAATATCCGTGTTTCTATTTCAGCTCGAAGTTCTGTTTCTGAAACAAAAGTTGTTGAAAAGTGACATGTGATATGTCTCTTAAAGGAAAACAGTAATCTCAATGGAAACTGTCTTGTGTTAACATGCGCAAAATTATAGAGAGATCCGTTGATTCAAAATTTAATTAAATTCGGTCATTTTAAGGCATTTCATAGGCAGAAAATCGGCCGATTTTAGAACAAGTGATAGTGAAATCTTTACGATCACACAACAACAACTAATCAATACGCCTTGATCAAATATTTTTTTCCAATGGCAGATTGTAGACAGTTACAACTGCAACATAGTCTATTAATCCATTGTTCCCTGATACCCAAGGAACCGGCCAGAAACAGCGACCTCTTAGCCGCCGAGGTGTTGCCCCGGGTGCACCACAAGGGGTCGGCGACCATCGCACATGTCATAGGGACCCGTTTATAGGGTAGGGATCATTCATACTTCATTCACACACACAAGGAAAGGACAAAGACAGGATAGAGAGAGAGAGAGAGAAAGTACATCCATGCATGAACCGGGATTCGAACCTAGGACATTCCTATCCATAGTTGGGCATGCTGACCACTAGACAAGTTGGCCGTCCCTTGATCATATATTTGCAGCAGGAATTGTATTATTGAATTAGCATAGTGTAGTGGATGATTATCCTCCCATAGAAAGTTGATTAGATATAACACGCTTCTTTGATTTAAAATAGGGATGGCTTTATTGCCTAAAAGAATTGGATAATACTCACTGATTACTGTGCACATTTTCCAGCTTGATTTTCGACATTATTTTTCAAAGAAAAATGGTGCAATAATGAGAACTGAAATGCATTCGGATTTGGATTTAGTTAGATGTTTTTAAACAAAACACGATTGCTTCGCACGCACGAGTCTCCTTTTTAATTATTCCTTCCTTTTCTTACACAATTTTAAAGTATTAAAAAACTATTATATAAACAGCACATATCTAACTTTTGCATTATAAAAATATTACAATCTTTTTGCATTAAAAAATATGAACTTCCTGCTGAATTTATAACTCTGCATTTCTTAACTATCTGAATAATACTTTATATATATATATATATATATATATATATATATATATATATATATATATATATATATATATCAAAAGCAAAAGGGACACTTTTCACTATAGTTAAAAAAAAAAAAGTATGAAATCCTTTTCTATATGCATTTGAAACACTTTTTTTTAATTGAAGTTTAAATTTCAAAAGATTTAATATTTAAAAATTTTTCCTAAGAATTTATTCATAGTTTGACAAAAATTTATATAGAATATATAAGGTAACATTGAATGAAGCGAGAAAAACTATGCAAGTTAGTGTATATCATGGTTGAGACAATGCTCATTCTAGAGTAGGAATATCAGTCGTTGTAAAGGCAGGTCTACCGCGCACATTCATCAATCGTAAATCGTACAGTAGTGATGAGAAATGGACGTGTGGAATTAGCTCATTCAGTGTTATTTGCGTTACGACTTCAAAGTAAGCTTATAAACTAATGCATGAAATCGTCGAATATGTCAAGCGTTCGGTGATAAGGTTGTGAATGAACATACAGCAAGACATTGCTTTCGCTTACATTTTTTTAGTTTCCTATTTAAATTCAAAACGGGATTTGAGTTCCTCTCTGATGATTCTAGTATATGGTGGATTAGTTGTCAAGTTTTCCATCATGAGCTGGACATACAATCACTGTACCCGCAGCAATCGGAACGTATAGCAGACATTGCAACAGAAGGAATCAGCAATGGGTAATCGTAATGATGTATTGTTCTTGGGTGATATATAGAGGCCGCATATCGTGCAGATTCTAGGATTACGCTACAGCCACTAGAATGGGAAACTTTGTGCCACCCTTCTTACTCACCAGACCCTGTACCATCATTTCACCACCTTTTCCACATTCCCTGGACAATCATTTCCGTTGAAAATCCTTCTCCAATGTAGCAGACTTGAACCAAGGACTCACGGACTTCTTTCTTTGCAAAAGCCCCTGAGTTTTACCTCATGAGAATTGTACAACTGGAGACGCGTTGCTAGAATACTGGTGCTGGATACCAGTGGTGATTATTGTGGGGATTAAAAATAAGTTATACTTTCTGTAGGTCATTTACTTTTGAATCATTAAAAACGGCAAGAACTTTCTTGTTTACCTTGTAATATGATATGCATATAAAAAATTTTTGAGTAGAGGGATTTTATTACAGTTTATGATAATTTTCTGTTAATCATCCAAACTAAATAAAGATGGTGCTAAAAGCACCGAATGGAAAAGGTGCCATCCTTTTATCCTAAATAATTAATAATAATCATAATTCCTCAAAATAATTGTATTGATATTATAATAAATCTAATAGCTGTAAAAAAATTCAAAAGAAGATCTTTTTAAAATCTGAAAAGAACGATTTCTTAAACGGGACCCCAAGCAGTTCAAATTGTAAATTATTATGTTAGCATGTGCTTTAGAGACAGAATGATTTCAATAATCTATTAAGTCGTCTAACAGTGACATAAATATATGTAACTAAATATGAAAAAATATAAAAAATTAAATCTTCATGTAAATTGAGAAAAGCGAGTAATAAAACAATTTGTACTATAACTTACAAAATTAATTAATTGTGTCAAAATTGTTAATTATTAAAATATGGTTACATACGTACATAATATAATGTAAGGGGAGATCGAAATTCATATAAAGTATGAAATTATTATTTAACATAATTATATTGCATTCATAAACCAAGTTCTATTGGTTAAATCTAGACGCAAAAATTAAGACTTTAGTTCAAAACCCATAATAACATTCTTACTTAGTAATGATTCGAATAACTGACAGTAAAAATATTTTTAAGTAAGAAAATTAAAAAATGAATGACACAATTTCTAACCCAAAGGGGTGCAGCTTAGAAAGCGTTCATCATCTGTCGTTGATAGTATATAAATAAAGAAAAAATTTTCAAACTTTGCAATCGCAATGCCTACGGGAAGAATATTATTGTATAACTGGAAAAAAATGAAATCAAGAGGAAAACTTTTTACGGTGGCAATTTTTATTACTTTTTTTTTTTTTCGTTTCTCGTCATTTTTTTCACCCCCACAACGTCTTTTCATTGCTTTTCCTCCATATTAACTCCTTTCGTACAAAAGGCTGGCCTGCAATCGCCCGTCGCAAAATATCAATAAATATTTCCTTTGAAATCAAAATCTGTGTCTATACACGACCAGGGGTGTGTGTACAGAGCACACGAACGTGAATTCCAACTCACGAGAAACTCACAATAGCTGGAAAAGAAAAAAATATATAAATAAAAACCCAGTATGGGGTACGGATGCACCACAAATCACGCCTCGCTCATACAAATATGAGAGTTGTTTTCCTTTTTTTAGTTGTATTATTTTTTTCCTTTTCTCATATATTTATTACGGTATCCTTTTGTACCGCGGAATCGGGAACTCCGTTTTGAGTTATTCCTTATCCATTTGTTAGAGGGTTGGGGCCTTTTGTGGTTGTGTAACTTGAAATAGCGTCTCTCTCGCTCTTTTTTTATTTTTAATAAAAAAAGTGAAATAGAAAAGTTTTTTGAAAAGAGCATAGGACGATCTCTTGCCCAATTGGCGCGCGTGCAAACACTTTCATTTTCCGCCACTTTGATAAGGTTACGCGTCTTCAGGGGGTTGGGTAAAAATAAAACGAATCTTTAGTACAATATGAAACCCTCCCTGATTTTCATACAGATTCTGAATATGATAAAAATGAAATTTAATGTAACCAACTGGTATTAAATTTAAATTACTTTTGCGGATTACTTGAGTCAAATATTATATACCTTATTTTTTTTTATTTATTTATTTTTATTTTTTATTTCTTATATTTCAATAATGGCTTTAACCAGGTGTAATTTTTTAAAAAAAAGAATGTGTGCTTTATGTATTAACATGATGGAAATAAAATTATTGTAACAAATATGCCTCTAGTTGTGAATACTTACTTTGTAAGTCTTAAACTCAATTTAAAATTGTGACTTAATAACATTATGTTTTCGACACATTATTGAATAATGTACTATTTTAATTTTTTCCCAGAAGATATCTAAAAATATGACAAAAAATAAGTCTATGATACATTTTTCCAGGTATTTACGTTCAGCTAAATTTAAATAGTTCAACAATATTTAAAATGTATTTTTAAAAATTTCTCTAAAAAGCTATTTTTTTTATTTTTCATAATGTAAACTATTTTTAATTAAACTAACGCTTTAATCTTCATCATAGATCTTGAGAAATAAATACTCAGATTAGTACAAAAGAAAATAATAGCTCTGATCCTAATAGCAATAATGATACTTACCCACCTGAGAATAAACTCTAACAGATACTTGTAGATATAAGGATAAAATAATGAGTCCATATAACTTCATATTATTTCGTTGTTGTTCATGAATCCTTTTATTTATATTTTCGAAAGTTTGATGCTAATTATAAGATAGTATGCTATTGGAAGATGTTGTAAACCATTTGAACACCCACTACATCCTGTCTTTTGGAAAAGTTTCAGAGAAAGTTGGCTTCACAAGTTGCGAGATTAGAAGACAGTTCCAATCAGAATAACAAATATTAAAACTAGAAAAAAAGTAACAAACTCAGATATCAAAACTGAAACCACAGTAAATCTATAAATGGTTCATCTTGTACCAAGTTGTCCAGTATCTTTCCCACAAATATCCTGTCAGTGCAAATCAATGATTCACGTCCATTTCTTTTCATATGTTGCACAGTTAGCACAGAGGACTTAAAAGTAATTTTATACGATATAGATGATTAGAAAGGCAATCTGGATAGAGTGGCCAAAAGACAATTTGGTCAAAGGGGAATATTTGTGATTTCATAGATCGATATTGGAAGTAAGCCTAAAAGATTTCCAACCACTTATGATAACAGACACGAAAGAACCATCTCTCACGGATTAACAGTGGCTTAATAATAAGACACCGATTTTCAAAGCGAAAGCAAGCTAGGGTTCGATCCCAGCCATTGTTGAACAATGGAAGATGGACTATTTGCCTTCTACATGTATGTTACAGTTTGTCTTCTGGGTGCATAATTGTCAGGGCCCACTCCGACAAACATTCTTGAGAGTTTTCAAGGTTTCCGGTAGTAAACGTGGTGTAAAAGAATCATCTCTCAGCTAACAATGATGGATCAAGTTTAGTATCTTCTACATTGAAAGACGCGGACCCATTGGATACAATGTATTTAAAATAGACAATGTTTACTTAGTATTGTCTTATTGAACTAGTTAATGAATTATGGGAAGTTCATCATTATATAATTACATTTATAACTATTCTCAGTTAACAAATATGACTGAATAATTAATTATGTGAAATTAGTAAATATAATTCTAAGTTGAATACTATACCTCAATAGTTTTAAAAGCTTGTCAAAATTCCTTCGAGACTTCATTAAATATAAAACTTTTGCATTCAAAAATAAACAATTAGGATTGTTATATCTTTATTTTAAGCAATTTAAATGCTTATCAATAACTGCATTTTTCCAAATTTCTAGGACAATTAAATAACAATAAATATTTTTAGGACTTTAAGCATTTGAGGTAAAATTATTATTCCCGTATCATTGTAAAAACCAACATTATTTGAATGCACAGCAGAGAAGTATTAACGATATTGTTTCTAAAGATAAATGCAGTAAAGATGAAAATTTTAAATAAAATAAGATATTCAATATATACATATTTCTATCTAAAAAATCGTTCTAAAATTTAATTAATATCATGTGCAATATTTAGAATCTTAGAGAATAGTTGAAATTGTCCTTTTACTGTTAATCTACGAATCTCATTCTGATTATCAAAATTACAATAACAAAAAATGATTTCAAATATTAACACTATTGCAGATTTAAGCATCAATGATGTTTTTTGTTTACGGTTAACTGTTAAAATACGTACTTGTTTTCTACTATTTTGTTATCATTTTCTTTCAAATAAAAGGGAACATTCATCAATATTCTCAAATTGTTTTAAATTTTTACCATATCATGTTTTTTCTTGACATATTTTCATCATCAAAAATATTGAATATTATGTTGCGGTAGAATTATTTCGATGTCTAGAAAACTATACCAGTAGATAATTATAAACTATCATCTAAATGCACAAACTAAGGTGATTTTTGAGTAAATTCAATATAATCCTTATTGCATTCTTTTCATTTATAACATACAAATAAAATCGTTAAAAAAAATAAAATAAAAAAAATAAAAAAAACCCATTTTGTAAATATTACATGTGAAAATCAAATAAATATCCAATTAATAGTTATAGAAATATAATTAGTAAAAACCATAACTTTAAGTTGAAATATATATATATATATATATATATATATATATATATATATATATATATATATATATATATATATATATAGCAATCAATATTTCGCCAATTTGTCAATTATTTCCAAGCTATTCAACAAAACTATATATTCATTATACTTTACATATATAAAACTTCAAATATATTAAAACACTTATAAGAACTTTTACAGGGATAATTTTTTATAGTATCACCAAATAATATAATAAAATTAACAATATCACCTATAATCAAATGGCTATAGAATAACAAGATTTTTCATTTTCTCTATTTTTCTTTTAAAATCATACAAAGTATTTTTTAAATTGGTTGAAGTACAGATGTAATTCTATTTTAAAGCAAAATTCAAATTTTTGAATATTTTAAATAAATAACATTTCACAGTACACAACATCAAATAATGAAAGAAAAGGAATTCCT